>JALJCO010002793.1:0-22434 GCA_023101725.1 Atherinomorus stipes
GAGAACTGTGTCATCAGCATATACTTGTGTGCAATCATTTGAACAAATATTTGTGAGGTTATTTTATATAGAAACTAAAAATAACTGGTCCCAAAACTGGGCCTTGTGGGAACACCAAGTTCTGGATTTCCAAAGAATCCAAAATAAAGACTGCTAATTTCTTTGTAGCGCAGATAAATACCGTATGTTATCTCTTCAGCGTTTACGTAGTGATCTCCCACAGATTACATCCGTAATCTGTTAATAGGCGCAAACAGCAGTATTTAAATGAGGATTTAGCGTCCGCAATTGCTGTGCCATCGGAAAGTTCAGAAGAGCATGTGTAAACGAAAATGAAATTCAACCTGAGAGACATTAGTTTCAGAGATATAATATGAGGCAAATACAAAAACAAATATAAGATAAATAACTATAAAATAAAAAACAATGCAGCAGGTTTCCCTTTTTGGGTCATAAGAAGAGGCCAGTTTATACGGACATGGATAAGGAGATTCTATAATTGCCCCCCACCCCACGCAAAACTCAGCATAAAAAATAGTGTCAATAGTTTGTGCTACGTTACTGGTCATTTTCACTGAGTTTTCTGTTGGGTGGAGGCCAACTTCATGCAGGAAAGCAACCTCAGACCAGCAGCAGGAGCAGCGGTGAGGAGAGGAGGAAGCCGGTCTGGAGAGGATGAGCGCACAGGAGCTGATCTACCAGATCAGCTTAAAAATATTTTAAAAAATAAAAGAAAATAAAAAGACATAATCAATGTCAGCTTTAACTAGCCTACCATTATCCTACAGCTGCAGATGTTCTGATTCATCTGTCTAGAATAACCCGTGTTGATGTCGAGCGGTGTTGATTGTCATTTAATTAGATAATGAAAACTTGACGTGTCGCCTGCACACCTCATGAAAAATGATTTTGACCCGATGCTGCATGTCTGCAGTCCTGCAGCAGCACTTTTTCAGCCATCAGCGCATAAAGCTGCCAGTTAACACCTGCTTTTCAGACACGCAATTTTTTGCGCCAGCTTTCCGTTGCACGGTTGATAAATCACATTGCGTGTGTTAAGCTGAGTTTTTCCATAATCTCCTCCCAATATTTTGAGCCTTCTGGCAGAAACACCCAGATTGTATATTCATCTACAGCAGACACGCAAAATGAATAGCGGGGCTATTTTGCCCGTTAACAGGTGCAAACCTCCTTTTGCCCTGCTTTGGAAATCAGCTCCGATGGATTATTGCGTGTAATGAAGATAGCGCTTCGTTATAGCATGCGCAAACCTTTCGTAAATCAGAACCCTAGTTTACTGTCAAGTTTAGATAATTGCACTTTTCCTTTTTGTACAATCTGTTTTTGATCTGTGCAGACTTTGTCTTTTATACTGTTTGCTTTCAATCATACATTTGCTCTTTTATCTCACAGCTGTAGCAGACATGTACTGGCTAGCTCTCATATCATAAGAGCGGAAATGTTGTCGTTTTAGCTGAAGAAAATATTCCAGACAGAGCTGAACGGAGAACCTTTAGCATGTAGGTACAACAATCAACCTATATACAACATTTCCTCTTATCTGAACATAGCCGGGACGTAACAAGTCTGCAAGGAAGCGATATGTTTGAAAAGATAACTCTGGTTAAACAGCAGATTGACTTTACCACAAATATCCCACAATGTACAGTTAGTCTGAAAACAGCTTTAGAGAGGAGGAGTACTGTATGTTGTGGCTGATTGTTTCAAATGCTCTCCTTAAATCCAAAAACACACTTCACACACACATATCCACCCTGGTCTAATAGCGTTTTAATAGTTCAAAGAAATAAACAAGTTTCTGTCTCAGTGACACAGTGTTTCCAGAAACCAGGCTACGTAGGATGAAGGTGACCATTGTTAAAGCAAGACTTTCCATGTAGAAATATCTGGCATTGTCATATTTATCATTAAGTAGCTTATATTCTCTTTCTCAGCAGGTATCCCCGGCTTAGAGTTGTGCTGCACATTGCCTCCTGATCCAGGAAGATGACCATCCTCCCTGGTTCTGAATTTATGTTAATCTATCTGCAGTAAAATAACTTATTTACTATTGTTTCCCTTTATTATGCGGACTAGATGATCTATCTATCTATCTATCTATCTATCATTTTCCATGACTTCCAGGAAAACAGACCACACTGATTCTACCACTCCCCTCCTCCATCTCTCCTTATTACTGTCTGCATTTACTTAATAGTCTTATCCATCCCTCTCTCCATGCGCCCCTCCACTTTTACTGGGACATGCACTTAAGGGAATCACTTTTGCTGACCCATTTGCCCCCCTCCCCATCTCTTCAGAAACCACCATCCCACCCCATCTGTCACACACTGCTGCTCACCAGAAAATGTTCCTCCTGTACGACTGAGGCTGAAAACACAGATTCATTTTTACAACCGTAATTATGAAGTGAAAAATAAAGTCAGCGAGATGAAGAGGGAATATTTAAGAAATTAAACTTACAGTTAAACAAAACCATAAATACTAACTCATTTTCTAGTATTTCATGTATGAGCAAAAATACAATATCTGCTGTATTTTCATTAGTATCAGAAACTAAATTGGGTCATTTGGGGGTATTTTAACCCAGAAGCAACATAAAATCTGTAAGTGGCCTCTCATTGCATTGTCTCCATTTCCCCTTTGCGCTTTAGTTTTTGTGAACTTGCTAAAGTGTAATTAGAAAAGCTTTTATTCTTGGATTGCGCCATTTAGGAATGTTATGACCAGAAATCTACCCTGTGAAGGAAATAAACCCGAAAATCGTGAAGTGGGCCTATTTTCCGGCTCTTCTGCATGGCTTCAGTTTTCCGCTTCGTAACCCCCCTAGCAAGCAAATGTTCCCGTTATGGCGGTTAAACCCGGTCTGCTTTGGTTACTGCAGTTTGAATGGGAACCGGACTAAAGATGGGAGTGAAATTTTTCGGAAGTCCCTGCTCATTCAGACCAAGTCTTCAGACTATTCTGGCGTGAATGCTCCTTTCATTTTTTTTCCTTCTTTCTAACTTGTCCTGTCCAGCATCATAGTAAGCAGAATGATGATCTGGTTGCTTTATTGTGTTGAACAGTTTTGCTTTGCCAAGAGGAGCTTCATGAGCCTGTGTTTACTCATTTTATTTCTTTAATTAACCATTTATTTACATAAGCATTTTACACCATATTCCTGGGCTTGACAAGAGAAAAATGAAAGAAAAGAAAGTGAAACAGAGAGAAAAAAAGAGAGAGAGAGGAAGAGGAGAGAAAAAAAAAGGCTTAGGTATCATCAGATCGTACAAATACACGCAGAACGACGCAGAGAGGAGGTAAAACCTAGTCAGAACAACGGAAAGCAGCATCACAGTGTCATCATGCATAATAAAGGGTCTCCATGGTGATGCAGTCATGCAGATGCAACCTCGTCTCTGCAAGGAGGAGGAAGCCGCAGTTTGATTTGATTTGAAAATGAAACCTCATGTGGACACATCAGGAATCAGTTTCTTTTATTAAAATATTACATGTTATTTTCTCATTTTCCTAGTTCATCCTGCAGCCAAACTGGACCCTGACGTGGGCTGATTGTGGCCCCTGGGCCGTACGTTTGACACCCCCTGACTAGGAAGTCATGGTTCATCACTGTGCTATGAACAAATAATAATAATAATTGGTGTGGTAGTGACGAGTGCTTTGCCTCCTTGTATTTGCTGGTGTGAAAGTCTCTGCTCGTCAGCCATCAGCAGGACTAAAGATGGCATCCATCCCTCCGTTTATTGTTTACATCATTCCAGCTGCTTTTTTCCCTTTTTTCTCTCTCTTCTCAGAGCTCTCGGGACATTCTGGTTTCTGTGTTGGGTGCGTTTGTTTAGCTGAGCTGGTTTAATCTGCTTATTCCTGTTGGCCTGAAGTGACCTCCTCCATCTACACGCCTCCACACCTCCCTCCTCCTCTTCCTCCTCCTCCCCGTCAGCCGTTCATTATCTGACCTAACCAAGCACACACAAGCCCAGATTCATTTTTCTCCTTCTGTCTCTCAGCTGATCCTCCCCTCACCTCCTCCTTCATCGCCACGCTCGCCTGCCTGTAATTGTTGATTGTCCTTTCCAGTTTGTGCCTGCAGCTAACTCACGTAGGTTCCCACAGAGACGGGCTGAATCTTCATCTTTTTATAGCTCTGTCTTGTTAGGCAGGAAAGCAGATGAACCGTTGGCAGCCGGAGGAGCAGTGTTATATAACCACGGATCTCTACAACGTGTCTTAAACAGTTTATCTGACCTCCATGTCTTATTGCACCTGGATCGTTTATTAATGATCACTTGTTTACTCTTCGTCTTCTCAGTGCAGGTTTTGGTTTTAACATATTTATCACACACCTGAATTAGGCCGAATTAAATGCAGATCCTCCTGTCTGCAGTCCAGCCTGAAGACAAGGCTGGAAGAGGAAAAAGGGAAATTATTGGGAGATTTGAAAATTATGAATATGTTGCAGAAAATGTTTTTAAAAGTCTTGAATAACTTCTACATGTAATGAGTAATCTGCCATGTCTGATTAGTATGACGTAGTGTTAGGGCCAGATTTAGAAAAACTTTTTTTTTCTTTTTTACAGATGTTGAGAATGAGTTGTAACATTACACAATAAAGTTGTAATTTTCAAAAAAAAATATTTTTTTTTTTACAAGAATAAAGTCGTACATTTACAAAGTCATAAATTTACTATTTTATTTTAGTAAAATAATGTTTTTGCTCCTAAAATTGCAATTTAAAAATTAAACATATTGAAACAGATAAAAAAATAATAAAGTCCTATTAGCCCTACAATATTTAATTCATTTAGATAGCTTAGATAACCAATTAATTTTTCAAGTCATGTCCTTATAATGTTTCATTTATAGAAATTATATGCGATAATATATTTTGTATGATTTTTTACATTTGATTTAAATTTGGTATTGCTTTGTATTACTGGTTCTCTTTGTTCTAAAGGATCGAAGATTTAAATTATTTGATTATTTGTGATATTGTTCCCAAAGTCTTTATTTGAAAATAAACATTGACATTAGAGCATAGTTATGTTTTATTAAAAGTAGGGCTGTACGATTATGGAAAAAATTATAATCACGATTATTTTGACCAATATTGAAATCACGATTAATATACACGATTATTCATTGATTTTTTAAAGTGTTTATTGAACCACCAAAACCCAACTTAAAATATAACTTTTAAAAAATTACCTGAAATAAATTGGAAACAAGGAGTAAAATAAGAATATTATTTAAGACAATAATAGCAATAAAAATGAATACTCAGTGGACATGCATTCCTGTTCTATACTCCTGCAGTTTGCTTCCTATAACTCCACCAGTTTGTTCATTTTAGGATTAATTGTTTTTCTCTTCGATTACAGTGTTTTTATGATTGTGAAAAGGCAAAATTGAAATCACGATTAAAATTCGATTAATTGTCCAGCCCTAATTAAAAGTATAGAAAAGTATGGAAAAGTATCAAAATAAAAATGTATCATATCGAAACAGAAATTTGGTATCATGACAACCCTGGTAGTGACACTGGTACGACAGAGTATAAAAGGCCACATAAAAAAAATTACAGACTTTGTGGATAAATTGTAATATTACAAGAAAAAAAGTTGGTATTTTACAAGGATAAAGTCGTAATTTTGCAAGAATAAAGTCTTGGTATTTTAAATTTAGAAGAAGAAAGTTGATAAAAATGAAAGTTGTGGAGCAGTTTGGTGAAGATGTACTTCAGCACAGGTTTTACAAACTAGGAGATAATCTCTTGGCACATCAGCAACACACTGTCATAAGTTTTAAGACTTTGAAAAGAATCTATTTTACCTGCATGAGCATGATGAGTGAACATCTGATGTGGTCTTACACTAAACTTCCCTGACCCAGAGCAACAACTATGTGATCTTTGTTACAAACAAGGGTCGAACTCCGCTGGAGAACAGTGAGCCCACTTCTGCGTTGCACAGAAATTGTAATTCTTTCTTCAAAACAGAGCAAATCGCCGTAGACTCCCATGTTAAAAACGCCAACTTCACAGCAGAAATAAAAATGTTTACAGCCTGGTTCAAAAAAATCATTTTAGGTTTAATAGGTCACGTTTATCTTCATGTCAACTGTGAGGGAGGTGATTCATATTTTTAAATAACTTATCTGTTTAGATGATGTTTAATCTTGAAATTACACATAATTAGAGGCGTATCCTTTTGATTGACATACGGCAGATCAAATGTCGGCCTGCCAGCCGGTGGCTAACAGTTAGCTCCTTGTTTGCTCTCAGTAAGGTCTCAGTCTGCAGGAGAGTAGCAAAATGGTGGTTTTTAGCAGCTAACAGCAAATCCAAACATGTCTTACCTTTATCCCACTGCTAAGGAGGCTAATCTTCGTTAGCTCCTGTTAGTTTCGAGTTAGCTCGGCATGCATTTAGCTCAGAGTACATTGCCTGTCAATCATCTGCCCCGAGGCTGCGCTTTGCCCATTTTAGTATTTTCCAGGAGTGAGAACACATGTGACAAGGCAACATGGCGACGGTGGGAAAACGTCCAACTGGCTTCACTTTCCTTGGCTTCACAGGGATCTCACAGTGGAGAAATGTGGTTTTACGATTAATCCATCTTTCCCAGAACTTGGAGCAACTCCAGATGGAGTAGACTGTATTGAAAAAAAAAAATGTCTTCACAAGCACTGTGATAGCAATATCATGTAGGCCTGTGCAGACAAGAGTATGACAAAGGCACACTGAAGGAGACACACCACAAGCAGACAAACCATAACCAGGGATTCTCAATTAGCGGCCCGTGGGCCACATCCAGCCCGCGAAAGCAAAAATGTCCGGCCCGCGCAGACCCAGTGAGACAATGGGTCTGCGCAACTTCAAAAAGGTGAAATAAAGCATGTTTGGTTCTATTTCAGTGTTTCCAACCATTACATAAGCAGGGCACCCCCCTCCCCAACCAGACCTACCTGGTGAACATGACAGCATCATAGCTGCTCTGTGTGTGTTCCTCTCAGAGTTTCTGTGCAACCCCCCCCCCCCCCGCGTCCTCACATGAGGCTCCAGCACTGCCGACAGAGCTCGCGTCAGAAAACACATTAACCGCGTCAGAATCGGACACTAATATCAGTGTTTTTAAACTACCAGGGACAAAGATGTTGTTAAGCCTGTTTTATAGGAAGTGGAGCCCCTGAAACATTCTTAACCCCCCTAAAATATTGTAGATTTAATTGATTGCATTATTGGCTTTGTAACAAAGCCCACATGTACTTTTAATAGTTTTATCTTTGTTGCGCTGATGATGATCGCGTTATTTCCCAGCTGTCTTAAACGCAGCCCAGCTGTGATGCGTCTTAGGTTTCATTTCTCTGTCCTGTTCGTGGCCGCCAGCCGGTTTAAATTGTCTTCTCCGGTGTAAGAACCAACACCAGTTTATGGAGGTCTACAGGTCTGCTTCAGTTTAATTAGTGAGATGGAGGAGGAAGCAGTCGCTCCTCGAGGAGCAGCCGGAGTTTTTCCTCCTGCAGATGGAGAATTCACATCGCGGTCGTACTGTAGCTTCAAATGGATCAGCTGTAGGTGTTTATTCCAGCATGTTATCTGAGATGTGAACTTTAAGGATATTTAACGCGACTCCACTGCAAGAAACGGTTTCATTAGAATTTTAAAACAAAAATCAACCCTTTTTTGTCAATGGGGTTTTTTAATAACCACGTTTCAGTCATTTATTGATGATTATTCTGTGATGAAGTTCAGAAATGTAACGTGTCTTCACAGCATTCAGCTGTCACATGATGATTAATATGATTTATTATATCATGTGCCATATAAACACTGATGCTGTTAGTGGGGAGTCTGTTACACAGTTCATGAACACATCATGAAGCAGAGCTGATTTTAAAGTTGTTAGTCCAGTCTATCCTGGATGGAAGATAAAAGTTTTAAAATATTATACTATTTACATTTTATTAATCATACAATACATGTAATATCATACTTATTACAAAGCCATGTCACAGGAGTTACCGCTGGTATTAATCCCCCCCCCAAAAAAAGAAGAAGTTAGCCCTCGCGCCTTGGCAGCGAGGACGTTTTTTGGCCCTCATTGAAAATTGAGGACCCCTGCCAAAGACCATTAACAGAGAGGGATGAACCTTCTGCTCACTTGACCCGTTGGTTTCTGAAGAGCTAAAAGTGAAGCCATTCTGGCGTGTCCCACTGTCGCCATCTTGCCGCGTCACATGGTCTTCACTCCTGGAAAATACTAAAATGGGCAAAGGCGAGGTCTCTCCGAACCGCGGGGCAAATGATTTACAGCAGACATACTCTGGGCTAAACGCTAACCGAGCTAACTTGAAACTAACATGAGCTAACAAAGATTAGCCCCCGAAGCGGCAGTGTAAAGGTAAGGCACGCTTAGACTTGCTATTATCTGACAAAAAAACGCTGTTGTGCTACTCTGCTACAAACTGAGACCTTACTGAGGGCAAACAAGGAGCTAACTAGGAGCCACCGGTCGGCAGGCCGGGCTTCCGGTCTGCCGCCTGTCACTCAAAAGGACACGCCCTTAATTATGTGTGATTTCAAGATTAAACAACATCTAAACAGATGAGTTATAAAAAAAATTCACCCCCGTCACAGTTTACATGAAGGTAAACTTGACCTATTAAACCTAAAATGATTTTTCAGTGGTTCTCAAACTTTTTTCGCAGGGCCCCCTTTTCATTGGAAATTATAATGTCATAATAATCCCTGTTTGAGAACCACTGGATTTTTTTAACCAGGCTGTAAACATGTTTATTTCTGCTGTGAAGTTGGTCTTTTTAACATGGGAGTCTATGGGGATTTGCTCTGTTTTGCAGCCCCCAGTGGATCAAGGGAGAACTACAAAATATGATTTATTCTGGGTAGACTCATCGTTGGCCACCGGAGGATGCCGCTTGAGACAAACACAGATCTGTGTGACTGGTTCACATTACTGTGACTTTGTTGTGAGGACAAAGAAAGCCTGTGTTGTTGTACGGCTAACACCAAAGAACTGAGGGAAAGGACACTGTTGTCTAAGGCACAGAACTTTTTCCACATTGTGGTTCTTGAGCTCGTTGCACAACACCGAACTCAACCCCCCCCCCCCCCCCCCCCCCCCATCACTCCACAACACAACACCCACACAGCTCTCTCAAGCTCTGCAGCCAAAAATGCAGGAAAAACAAAGAGGGTCGAGTTGTGGTGCAGATGCAGACGACATGCACCGCTGGATGACGTGGTGTGTTGCGACGATGAGACCTTTCACATACAGTCGTTCCACCAGGGATGTGGGATTCAGTCAGACACTAAACATTAACATCACAAACTGTGTTGAATATAAAATGGTATTCATTTGACCAAAAAAAAAAAGATTTTCCATTTTCACATACTGGCTTCAATATTCAGATGAAAGCCAAAATGTGAAAGGCTGAATCTGCTTCTGCTAAATTTACAACAGCACTTGGAATAACATATTGCCAATGCACGAGATAGTCTTGTCAAGCAGAGTAATGGTCTCACACTCACATGGGAGCACCAAATTCAGGTGTAAGGTCTTGTTTAAATAGTGTGTACTCTTGATCTTCTGATATACAGCATGGATGGTGAGGAATTGACAGTTTTTCCTCATAACCCTGACCATTTATTAAAAACTGAGTTCACTTTACGTGACTACTAAATAGCTGAGAAACATTTCATAATAGCAGATGTTTGTCAGATGCTGTAACCAAGTTTAAATGCGCTACACCTGATTTTGCACATTTTCAAACCATGAGCAAGGTGAACAGTTTAATTTGAACTGTAAGCCCCGCCCCTCCCAGTGAGAAACGCTATTACTCTCATTCCAACTCAACATGCACGAAATAATGTGCCTGCTCATACTCATGCACGACTCGTATCTTCCAGTGAATTTCTTGTTTTGGTTGTAGTAAATGGCTGCGGATCAGCTAAATTACATTTCCTGTCACTTAATTCATAAACCGGTAGTTTACCGTGACTACAGTTATGCACGCAGATGCACAGTTATGATGTTATAGGCAACATTACAACCTGATAAAGTATCTAACTGGCCACTGCAAGTGAAGGTGAAATAAAGCTCGATAGTGCCGGCAGCTGAGGACATAAAATGTTACTAAGAAGAGAGTTATTGATAAAATACCTCTCTGGTTGGATTACAGCACGTTTCTAGTCCACATTCAGTCTGAGGCGTCCAGCTGCTCTCTGCCTTCAGTGCAATCCACCGAGGTTTACACGAACTTTATTCCCTCTTCAGTCTCTTCTGTGTTTCGAGTCTCTCCTCCTCCGTTTTGCTGTATGAACAGTGACAGCCAGTTTGACTTTCCCGTCAGTAGATGCTATGCGATTCTGTTTACAAGTGCTGCCGTGCACGCGCTAGGGGAGGGTGCTCCTCGTTAGGAAACGCTGTTAGTTGCTGACTGGAAACCGGAACTTCTATAGAATGAACACCATTGGCAGAGAAAAGCGTCACGACAGCGTTAGAAACCTAAACTAAGGCGACGTTCACACGGCGACGATCAGAAGAGAAGACGCAAAAGTGGCGTCTCGTCTTCATCTTTTTATCCGCGTTCACACGAGCATCGTCATGAAGAAATCTGCGTGCATACGAGGACGCAAACGTGTATGGAATTTGATTGGATATGCACGCCGGGCCTTTAGGTGGTGCTGTGACAGAACTCCACCGTGTCCGCCCGCATGCGTACAATCGTTCGTCTCTGTTCGCTTCAAAATCAAAACAACTATGGCGGCGATGAGGAGGAACTTTGCCTGGACAGATGAGGAGGTAGAATTACATCTCCAAATGACACTCAATTACAAGTTTGCAATGTGGAGATCTGCTGGGCTTACGTAGTCCAACATTGTTGTTTTTCCTGTATTCTGTGACGTCATGCAACGTGAGCACGGCGTCAGCAGGTCTGTAGGTCCACCATCATATCTGCGTTTTGGACCGTGCAGACGAGGGCGCAACAGCGTCGCGTCTTCAGGAATTCCACTTTGGAATGAGTCTTCAGATTTTTGCGTCTTCAAGCCAGAATAAAGCCGTTGCCGTGTGAACGAAAGGCACTTCTGATGAAATAGTTTGCCGTTTTTACCCGCAATCGTCCACGTGTGAACGGCCCCTAAAAAGGCCTGGATTCATGCATATGCACAATGAGTCATTTATTTTCATGAAATTACCTCTTTTACCCAAGAGTACCTAACTGCAGTTACAATGACCGTCAAGGACGCCGCCATACATCCATTCCATACAGGAAGTCTCAAGCGGAAGTTAGTTAAACACTGCTAACAGCATCTATCTGTGGCTTGCAAACAGATGCGTATGGTGTAGTCGGGTGGTTAGTGTTAGGGAAAGGGTCAGGGTTAAATTTTAGTAAGTTACATGAGGAAGAAACTTCCAATTGGGACTTCCAGTGTGGATTGGATATATGTTGACGTATCGTGACTTCAGTTGGGTCCCTCTCTTTTTACCACATATTATACCGTGTAGGAAACATTTTTCTTGGAGATATTAAAATAAAATCAGGTACAGGGCCTTTAAGAAATCAATTTCATCATCATTTTCTTCAGCACCATATGTCACTATGACCGCATCTATCCGAGCTTTAGTCCGACTGAAGCTTTTTCCATACTCTGAAGTGATAAGCGAGAACTTTGTTCTTGCCCTCAAGGCTGCAAGAACAAGAAAAAAAAATGCAGGGCAAAAACACAAAAACAAACAAACAAAAAAAAAAAAACAAGGTCAAGGCAGGCGAGGGTCATGGCCGGGCAGGCAGAAGTCCAGGAGAGAGATCCAGGGGGGTAAGGCATAAAAACTAAGGGCAAGAATTATTTCTGGCATGAACAAAGGACAAAGGATTGCTGTATGAGTGACTCAGACTATCTGGCTTTGGAGGATGAGCTGAGGAGGCTTAAATAGCAGCAGAAACAGGTGAGCAGAGTGAGGGTAATTGGCACAGATGGCACCAATCAGGACCCAGAGCACCTCACAGACCATGACAAATGGAGTACATTGATATTGTTAATATGCCTCCGCATCACTATGCTGAGTCACTCTTATTGGTTGATGCTCCACATCAAGCTGCAAAAGTTCGGATTTTCTGCCGCCTTGGATGCACGGTACATGCTCAAAATCTCAAAACATGCAGCCCCAGATGCCCAAAACCCGCCACTAGAAGGCTCTATGGCCCGTGATGCACAGCCCTGCTGGTTTTCCAGATATTCCCACACACCTGACTCAGATGAATGGCTCGTTAGCAGCTTGCAAAGAAGTTGATGAGCAGTTGAGTTGATCTGAATCAGGTGTGGTGGAGTTGGAAACCTGGAATACATGCAGGGCAGGGGTCCCTGAAGGACCAGGGTTGGGAAACCCTGACTTAAGCCCCGTTTCCACCCGCGGGCCTGGGTCGGGTCAGGTCGGGCCAGGCCGGATCGGGTGGGTTTTGGTACGGATGTGTTGATTTCACGCTGCGTCCCAACAGCAACCTGTACCCTTTTTACTCTGGAGGCGCTGGACAGCGCTGCTACGTGATCGCGTGACATCATCGCTGTGCAACGCCGTTTAACCAAAACACCGCGCCACACATGACAGAAACAAAAGGAGTCACCCCAGCTTTGTTTTTACGCTTGGTCATGTGGGAAGTGAGATTTTTCAACAAATCAATGTATTGCTTTGTGTTAGCTCCACCTCTTTGGTCCGGATCGGTTCGATCAGTACCCCTACCGAAGGGTGCCAAAAAAGTAGGCCGGGTCGGGTCGGATATAAGGGTACCCGTCCCAGTTTTTATCTGTGGAGACGCAAAAAAACGTGGACCGATCCAGCCCGACCCGACCCAGACCCGCTGGTGGAAACGGGGCTTTAGATGTTGCATGTAAACTGGGCGTTCCTGAGGTGCTTGATGCGTTCGGTCTGAACGCACCATTAGAGCCATGGTGCTGTTGAGCCCCAACTCTCAGCTGTGATGACTTCTCGAGCTTCTTCGAAAACAAAATTATTTCCATTAGAGAGAAAATCCATGATATCCTTCCGGTGATGGTGATGATGTCTCGTCACCCGCAACTTTAGAAACATCTGTAGAAGCTGTTACTATGTTGCTTGCTAGGTCACTGGAACAAGGTGCATCACTAACATTGCCATATTCTTTTCTTATCAAAAGTACTGTATGATAATATGGCAAGTTTGGTTTACATCCCCTGTAAGTACAGCTCACATTTTTCAGTAAAATAACAAAAAAAAAAAAAAGATGCAAAATTAAGCTACAAACTGTCGGGTTTTTGATAAGCTTAATGGACGTTAAAGCCATGCTTACACGATGCAATTTTTGACCCATTTTGAGCGGATTCTTCACTTATATGACAAGTTTTCTCACCCCGATTTACGGCTCAATCGTGTTGTGCTTCGTACAGTCGACATTAATTTCCGAGGAGAAATCACCTCTCCACGACTAGCTCCCGATCAGAAATCGTGGAATCAAGCAAGACTGAAATCCTTGCGACCATTGTGAAGGAGTCAAGACAGGGCTCCATGACTGGCTTCAAACTCGGAAAGCGCATGTATGCGCATAGCTGAAGCCAAGAGAAGCAGTACAGCACAAGCTCAGACTCAGAGGACCTTCAAACCAGGGGAGCGATGGATGAAAGATAAATCAAGCTGGTCCAAGGAGGGTATGGAGTCGGGAGATAACCGCATAACAAGATACCATCCCTGGTTTTATCTGAGTTCTCTTCCTGGACCACACAGCAGCGAAGCAGCTCCCTCACTGGCTGCGCTGGGCACCAGTGAAGCTACATCGAGCTTCACAGGTCACCCCAGTGCCTAACGCTGCGTACACACCAAATGTGATTTGGGTGTAAAGGGCATTGGGTTTACATGCAAAGTCAAAGGCCGACGCACGTCTAGGAGGCGTCGAAAACCCTGCAGCGCGTCTAGATGCGTTTTGCGTGTCCAATTTTGAGCGTTTGATGTGCATTATACTTGTCAAGGCGACAGAAGCCGGAGTTGGAAAATCTGAACTTTGGCGTCGGCGTCAACCAATCAGAGCGACTCAATGTCATGGGGCAGACACAAATTTTATGACAGGAAACACCCAGAAGAACCAGGGGAATCTCCTCTCTCTCTGAAGACAGAGGAGGATAAACAGTGATCTGTGTCCGGTCCCGGTGTCTGAACGGCGGTTTGATGACCTGCTGTGCCGATGGGATTTACCGGGCTTGTAATGCTGCCCCGCATCGGGACGTTAAACTGGGCCGGATCAGACAGATGAAAACTCCCATACAAAATCTATTGTATGCCAGTTTTTTACCCACAAGATGCTGCAGCTGGTTCTACCCACCACATGCTATAAAGAAAATATGGATCAGAACATGGAAACGAGGATGCAGCACATTTTTGGGGAGGATCCACTGCAAACAGCAAACATACGTCATGATGTTTTCATGCTATTTTTCCGGTCACAACGTCCGACGTGTCCTGTATGGACGTACAGTGTGAGCAGACAAGTCGTATCCGACCACCAGGCTCCTGAGCATCGTACAGCGTGAGAACATGAATCGTGCGTGATGAACGTTCGAACCCTGCGAATTATTCGTGCAGTTCGAGATGGACCTGCGGGACACGACTGAGAAAACCGTAGTGTGTCTTCCCAGCTTAGCGTTGTTTTGATGTCCGTCATGGCAGAGTCTGCATTCCACCACAAGCATGATGTCACATGCAAAAGGTCAATATCACATCATACTCACACGAGGGAAGTCTCATCATGACAACGTTAAATTGAGCAGGCTAGGCAGTTTGGTGTGTAACTTTGGAATGACGCACACACTGCCCAGATTTACCGCAACAGCATGGATTTACTGAATCATCCACTGGTTTTATTGATTAATAATGGATGTCATGATTCAGTGCTCATTCAGTTTCTACATCAGGGATCACCAACTCTGGGCTTCTTGGGCCAGTGTCCTGGGGGTTTTCAACATTTCCGTGCTCCAACACACCTGCCTTTGAAGTTCTGCACATTAATCATTAATCATTAATTTGGGTCAGGTGTTGGCACAGGGTGACATTAAAACCTTTTGGACGCTGGCCCAAGCAGTCCGGAGGTGGTGGTCCCTGGTCTATACACACAACGGTGTGCCCTTTCTAGCTATCTGACAAACACACACACACACACACACACACACACACACACTTCACGCTTTATTTCAACTATAACTTACCCGTTTCCATCTCAAGCTCCCATTCAGTCTCTCTCTGTCGCTGGCTCTCTATTGCAGGTTATAGACTAATCCAACAAGCATTTTCTGTGTTGCGCCATCTTGCGGCGCCGCCATTACAGGGGGAACAAGTCCCAATTACCTCGTATCTGCCAACATTGAAAGCAGCGTGAATATCTGGATTTACAACGTTGGACAGTCGTCTAAGGTAATGATAACCCAAAGGTATGTTATCTGATCTGTAAAGTATTCTGACATCTTTTTTTTTTTTTTTTACATCGGAGCAGTAAACTATTCATCTCTGGAAACTGGCCACACTGGAATAACACGCACATCTCATGATTACTTATCAAAGTTTAAAAAACGAAACTCTTTCAAAGGTCGTTACTTTTCTATTTTATCGCATATTTGGCTTTTGGTATTGTGTAAGGACGGTACAGACCACGTAGCCTTCACATGTTCTGCAGATGAAACTAAAGTGTGCGTGATCTTCTTATTCACTTATTTCCACATTAAAGTTTTCCTCTGATGTTCCAAAAACCAGGAATGTGACAGTCCTTCCAGATTTCCTCCATGTTGTTCAGAAAAAAGTCAGATTCTCATCTGTTCTAATTACACATGTACAGAAAGGCCCCCCCCCCCGGCAATGGCCGCCGGTCTAGTTGTGGCGTTTGGCCGGATTAGTCTATAGTGGTTTATAATGGTGATTCAGTGATGCCTTTCAGCGTCTATATAAACACCTGACAACACACCACCTCTGTGATGATCTCTCTCACACATACACACTCCATACATTATCTTGTAGGTGTATTTAAATGTCAGAGTTTGTCTAAATGCCATCCCTCACACTGAGTGCAGCCTTTGCTGTCAGCACAGGAGCTCCATCTTTGTAAACATGGCTGCCACTCGCGGGCGGGGGCAGAAGCTGCATTGGCAACATTCAAAATTTCTCCAGAAATGTTCCAGTTTATTCCGCTGATATCTACTTTTTTTTTTACCTTTATTTTTTATTCTTCAGTAAATTAATCGTTTTAGCAAACTTCATATCAACAACCTGAAAGTTTTTCTTTACTTTCTTTGAGTAATTTGGACATTTTATCAGCACCAGCACTTTAAAAAGTAAATTTAATCTTTTAGCAGTTTGCCTGATAATCCATTGCTTTCATCATCAAAGTGTATCACATCTCACACGATTTGAATTTTCTTATTAGCTGGAAATCTGAAATAATTAGTGACATCACTCGGTTTGATAAGAATCAGTGCTTCGACCTCTATAGATTACGATAATGACTTTTTTCTGCCCAATAAATCATTCAAGTTTATTCCAGTTATTTGAACTTATTGTGTTGAATTTTAGTTGTTCTCATGTCATGTGTATATGTCGGATGTTTTCATCTTTTATACGTTTGTTATAGTGTTTAGTGTTGAGGTCTGTGCAGCTGTAGTGGTTTTTCAGTGCTTTATGGATGACGTTGGATTATAACTGGATTTTAATGACCTGGACTGAAAGGAAGATATAAGTTTGAGTATTGGAGGGGAAATCTGAGGTACTTTGACCTTTTAACCTGGAGTAAAGTGACACCAGATTGTTTAACAACACAGAATGAATATTGATGATCTGTTTTCTACTATATCTGAATTTTCCCGACGTGATTTGGAGTCTGATCTGAGCGAAGCTGTTCTTCTCATTTTAGTGGCACAAAATGTGACACTAAAAGCTTTTTCAGATAAAAAGAAAAACAGCTGGACTTATTCTAAACCTTCATCATGTGGCTTCTGCAACTCCCTGCCCCTCCCTTGCCCCCACCCCCCCCCCCCCCCCCGCATCTTCCCACATCCATCCATCTCTCCGCCCATCCCCTCTGCAAAGATAGCGTATCCCTGCTCTGCTTGGCTCTGACAGCAGAGCCCTTTCACCTAGTTTCTGTGAGAGCGCCTGCCTGGAGACGTGCACGCACACATGCACACACACGTGCACGGTCTGCCTGCCTGGCCTTGTCATGCAGAGAGCAGCTCTGCAGTCTGACATGCTTCCCTACAGGAGGGAAGTATTTACCATCTGTCTACATTTATGGACTCTCCCTTTTCTCTTCCTCTCTCTCCTTCAGCTCTCCTTCTATCTTCGAGATGGAAACACGGCAGCATTTCGGTTGATAAAAAACAAATGTGTGCCACGTATAGCTGCTGCAGAATGGCGCCGTTGCGTAACGTGTGATGTGATTACACTAACTTTCATCAGTTTAGCTGAAATGCAGGTCTGTCCAGCTTCATGGTGACACCTTAAATGATTCATCTGAAATTAACACTCCTAAACTTTAATCAGTCTTAGATCTTTGATGCTGCAATGGTGGAGTTACTGAAGCAGGAAAATGTGACCAGAATCTAAATAGGACGCAGCATAAAGATTTGTTTTAGTAAAAAAAAAACTCCTAATTTGGTTTCAGAAAGCAGAAGTTATCGGTTCAGTTCAGCTTTATCTGTCATACATTTGTACTTCACAGACATGAGAAGTTCAAGCCAATTCAATGTGCTAAAATTAAAATAAATCCATTTTGTGATTACTATGTTCATTAGGGATGCAACAATACATGTATTTATATCAAACTGAACCGTACGGGTGTGTATCAAAACATCACCTCCATGTATCGAATATTGAACAATATAAAGATTTTAATTTATTTTATTAAAGGAGCTGTATCATGCTTTTCGAACGTTCCAAAAGTCAAATACAGGCATTTATAAGCTAAATATGTTCCCATCGCTGCTATAGAAACTAATTTGGTGTAAATATTAGTTTTTTTATGCGTCTAATTTCCAACACGAAAGTAAGATGGCTGACTGTACTGATCCACGGAGCTCTCGACCAATTGCAACATGTTTTACGCCCATTTCATGACGTCGCCCTGGAAGAGACACTTATTCTGAAGGGTCACAGAATTGTTCTGTAGCACCGGCACTGGCACTCACATGGATGTTATTTGTAAATATTAACGGATAATCGGACTCCGATCGACGGAATAAAATGGACCAGCCTGTTATGGAGCTGTATGCACTCAAGCCAGAGTCTGACATGGAGTTTGAAGTACACGCAGTACCACAAAGTACCACAGAGACCCCTGACAAGTAAGTAAATTAGCAAACAAAGCATAGGCTAACAGTTAGCATTGAGCTGAGAGACGTTTTTCACTTACCGGTGTTGTTGTCTGTCCATGAGGCGTTTTTATAGTAGGAACTGCGTCAGGTTTCAGAAGTAATCCCAGAGAAAAAAACACTTTACTGCCCGAGATTCATGAAGTTGTCAGGAGTGAAGTTCACACACAAAGTTGAGTTTTTTTCTGCTCCTGAAGTTATAATCCAACCACTTCTGGCAAGTCGATTCGTCCAGTACAACAAATAAACTCCCAACTTTCCGTCCTCTAGAGCTTAAAAAAAAAAATCTCCTGAACTCATCCACTTTGTTAAATGCTTGTCAGACCAGTCGGGTAGTTATACTGCCTTTGAGCAGTAGGGGGCGCATTGCCATCTTGTAGGCGATGGTTTCTGGGTCAGAGGGTGCTGCTGAGAGAATAAATGCAGGAACTGCAACAGAAAACGCGAGGAAGGTCTAGCTGCAGCTTGGAAGCCAAAGGCGTGTCGTGAAGTGGGCTTGTCATGCACTGACGTTACAACACGACACGCCCACCACACCAATGAGAGCGCAGAAAAATCTAACACTAACCATGACCAGAGCCGGATTAACGCAAAGGCAAACTAGGCACATGCCTAGGGCCTGATTGGCTGGGGGGGGGGGGGCCCAGACATAGGGAGAAAAAATAAGGATAAAAATATGCTAATGTTTTGTCTACAATTTATTTCAGTGTTGATATACCAAATTTATTAACTAGAAATAGTCTTGATTCAAGACAATTAGTTAATAATTTTAGAAGACTCTTGAAAGTAGTGACGTTGTTTAACTTAACATTACGTTACATCCGGGACTTCGCAGCGGTCAGAGATCGGATTAAGCGGGACATTAGAGCTAGCTGGCAGGTCGTTTGAGTAGGCTACATTCAAGATGCTTTCAGGCGCAGCAAAACGTAAAAAGAAAAAAAATGAAGAGGAACAAAAGAAGAAACTGCGGGGGACTTTAGAGAAGTTTCTGTCGGGCAGCCGTTCGACCGCTGTGAACCTGCTCGAGTCAGCAGAGGGCGAACCAGGCTGGGAGACGGATGTGGTGGGAGACGCTGCGCGGTTGGCGCCGTCAGCTCTAGCCGTTTCCCCGCTGTCAACACCTGCAGCTCCGCCGCCGTCAACACCTGCAGCTCCGCCACCGACAACACCTGCAGCTCCGCCGCCGTCAACACCTGCAGCTCCCCTGCCAACATCATCAGCAGCTTCGCCGCCGTCAACACCTGCAGCTCTCCTGCCGACATCATCAGCAGCTTCGCCGCCGTCAACACCTGTAGCTATTATATTTTGGGGCCCAAAATATACAGTCTGCCTAGTATAGTCCATTTACTTAATCCGGCTCTGACCATGACCCGCCCACTTCGCGACACACCTCTGGGTTACAAGCTGCAGATGAGAGTTATTGGAATACACTAACTGTGTCTCGTTTGAAATCTGCACACCTCTAACTGTGCAGACTACGTAGGGTACTGAGTGTGCTACGTAGTCCGTGCACTCTTTGGCTAGATATTTAGAAATTTTTCCCAGAGACTATTTGTTGTTTCTAACCCATAAACACACTTAAAATCCACAAATATACCTGAATATTGCACCCATAGCTCTGCTGCTTATTCCCTTGCCATCTTGTGCACAATGAATTCAGGGACAGGCGAGCCTGCGAAGGATAAACCAAAGGGATGGGAATCATCAGGTACCTCGCTAAACGATAATAGGATACAGCAGTTCTGCTATAATCTATATATAGCAATAAATTTAATCCACGATACATATGCGTCACTAAAGACATTCTGTATTCATTGATCAAACTGAATCCATTAGAAGTGAATAATATTGTCAATCAATTTGACATAAATGACCAAAATTCAAGAGAAATTGGTAAAACACTGAAGCAAAGTGCATAGTGGTTGTTCTTTAAGGACGGAAATGCATATCAGTGCATATTAAATACATACATTTCAGTCAGTGCATTATAATCTCAGACAACTGGGTGGCCTGTGAAAACCTGGACACACATTTTAACTTGTACTTTCCACGGTGTGTAAAGTTTAACCTGAACCTGCAGATTCTAACAGCAAAGAAAACCTCCATCAGAACCAGAACCAGGAGGGACGGCCATCTGCCTGGACAGGTTGGGGACGGGAAAGTTATAATAAATCACACTGTTATGGATCATATAACAGATTGGTTTTAATTGGATCATAATTAGACGTACACTGTAGAAATAAAGCTGAAATTAATTTAAAGCCTTTCTGAAATCTACAGCATCTCTTTGGTTCTGGTGTGTATTTCTCTGTCTTTTCAGCGCTAGAAACTAGTTAACTTGCATGTCTAATAAAACCACATCGTGGTCCAAATGTATCATCTTTCCCCTGGTGTTAACTTGCTTTTCTCTACTTTTTCAAGACTTGGAGGTTTCGCTGCAGAACTTCGAGGTCTGCTAATTACATTCAGTGCAGGGTTTTTTGTGCTCTCTTTTCAGACAGATGAAAGTCGGAGTGTAATTCTTACCACAGTCGTGTCCCTTGTGTTTTGTTGTGCAGATCTGAGTCTGCACAAGTTTGTTAAGCCTCTCAGTCTTTGACGGGTTGGAGCCCCATTTCTAAAAAGTTATGGCAAATCTAAACCTACAGTAGTGTACTATAAATCACTGGCTGGAGATGCTTATTCCCATCCAAAAGACATCAATTTCATGAATTAATCAAAAATAAAAGCTTTAACGCATACATCTTAATTATCTCATAAAATATATATTTTTAAAAAGTCAGAGCAAACTGAGATCCGCCTCATCAGAAGTACACGTGAAGTTTGTCAATAGGTGATTTCAAAGAAAAAGTTGTAAAACCAGAAAAGTTTATCCTGTTGTATTATT
This sequence comes from Atherinomorus stipes, assembly GCA_023101725.1. NCBI lineage: Eukaryota > Metazoa > Chordata > Actinopteri > Atheriniformes > Atherinidae > Atherinomorus > Atherinomorus stipes. The sequence continues at coordinate 21,306 of JALJCO010002793.1, forward strand.
TCGTAATGGATCAGCGTGAGCCTACATCACAACCAAATTCACGTGACCCAGAAGATGGTAGTGAAAACATGCTTCGCATTTGAATGGCGTCTGATGGACTGTGAAAGCCACAAAAAAACGTTTTTGCACCCTTTTAAATGTTTTTCTCCGCTGGTCTGTCTTCGACATTATGTTGAAATGTCGTCCTGTTATATTGAAAGCCTTACTGCCGACACTAAGAAGAAGGTGCGAAACAAACTAATGTATTGGACTCAGTGATGTCATCGTCTGCCCGCTGGTGCCTGATTAGAACAAACCTACATCATGGCCTGATGATCAGTTTACCGATCTCATGATGTATTTGGTTTCATCAGGTAAGCCCTGGATTCATTTACTCAAACTGAATATGAATTTTTCCCGGGATTTTTAAGAAATGGTGGTATTTCTTTGCTGTGCTTCTCAGGAGTTTACACTCATCGATAAAGCCATAAATTACCGGTAGTTCATCGGTATTTTACTGGTATTTGACTTTGTGCCATGTTTCTAACGCTGCAAACGCCAGTTTTTATGGCTTTTATTGTTACATGGGAACATTGATGGCAGTAATCTGGATGAACGTGATCTTTAACAGTCCCGAGGAGACAGGAACAGCAGGCGGCGCTGTGATTCTCTACATTCACTGATTTAATGGAGTTTTCTGCCATCTGTACAAAAACAACTACAGGGTTTAAATAGTGAGATCACAATATGTTTGTTTTTTTATCAGTCACAAAGTGATCCGAACATAATGCTAGATGTTTCCATGGTTTCCAGTGTGAGCTGTCGGCATTTATGGGCTTGATAGCAGCCAGCCACTTAGCATGTCGTTTGGGGCTTTTTCTGTTGTTTTTGGAACTGGAACAACATCTTCTCTTATTATCATCATCTCTCTTCCGTGTGGTGACTATGTTTATAGCAGCCATACACTTCTCCGTATTTCCAAAGTAGAATAAACAAAGATTGACGAGTAATGAAGCAGGTAATCAAGTGGCTCTCCTATGCAACGAAGCGATGTTTTCACCCCTACCCTAACCAGATGTGACGAATTTGGTGTAATTCCCAGATGCTTGTGGTGATCTATAGTATGCCTTTTACCTGGTAATTTATTTGT
>JALJCO010002794.1:0-37836 GCA_023101725.1 Atherinomorus stipes
CTTATGTGGTTGTTCCATGTGTCCTAAACTCAAACTGCTCACTGAGGAAATCACATTTATCCATAAAAAGATCCGGTTGTTTAGCAAACAGTTTCTCTGATATTTGTGAAAACTGAGGGAGGGGGGACGCCGGTCTATAATCATCAAAACAATGTTCATCACCATTTCTGAAAACTGAGGGAGGGGGGACGCCGGTCTATAATCATCAAACAATGTTTATCACCATTTCTGAAAACTGAGGGAGGGGGGACGCCGGTCTATAATCATCAAACAATGTTTATCACCATTTCTGAAAACTGAGGGAGGGGGGACGCCGGTGTATAATTATCAAAACAATGTTCATCACCATTTCTGAAAACTGAGGGAGGGGGGACGCCGGTCCATAATTATCAAAACAATGTTCATCACCATTTCTGAAAATTGGTATTATCTTAGCTGTGTTCATATTATATTCAGGAAAATACCAGACAGATTGAAAATATAGGTCAAAGGTTTTACAATAAAATCGATGACGTCTTTAACTATGAACAAATCAATGAAGTTTATATCAGTTGTTTTATTTTTACGTTTTCTAACGATTTCTATTCCATCACTTTCACTGATCCCATGAAGGAAAATGGAGTCTTTATTCACCTTAAATGATCAAACTTGATTTTTTGTCACAATTTGAAATTCTTTTGGCCAGACGACGACCAACATCTGCAAAATAATTGTTGAATTCTTCAGCATTATCTCGCACGCTGTCCACGATGTGTCCAGACCCAGTAAGAAAATGGTGGGGGTTCTTTTTCGGTGTGATTTTTGTTCATAATATCATTGATAATACTCCATGTCTCTGGAATATTATTTTACTACCCTCTAATAATTTATTATAATGCTCCTTCTGTCTCCTCATAATACAAGTCCATGTATTCTCATACTGTTTATGATTTGTTCATTTTCATGGTTTTCTTCTGTAAGTATTTCTTGTACATACATTTTTTTTTTTTTTCATGCCATTTGTAGGCTTGTGGTCATCCATGGTTTTCCTTTATATTTCTCTTTCACATGGCGATTCCTAATTGGGCCGTGTTTATCATAAAGTTTTATAAATTTAAACAAAAAAGCATCATAAGCCAGATTCACATGGTCAGCATACACATCACCCCGTGTACAATTAGCAAGGTCTGCCTTTAAAGCCTCAATCCTCTCTGGAGTCGTCATTCTCACTCATTTATAGGTACGTTCATTTATTCCAGCTAAAAAATCATCTTTTAAATGATGCAAAATTCCAAAAACAGGAAAATGATCAGTAATATCACGTAGCAGAACCATACACGGTAAAAGTATGATCAGTTAGTGTGGCACTTTCTTTAGTTACTCTACAAGCTTTGTATGTTCACGGCCTTGATCCAAAACTAAACGTTGCATTACAGGAATCATTTGTTGCTTTATGGACTTTACATTTCTGCAAATCAATATTAAAATCTCCACAAAAACACGATTTTTTATCACATATGTTTCAGAGATATTGGTTAATGTGTTCAAAAGCTGTTCTATAAGAACCAGGTGCTCTTTATATTAGAATTATACTCTTAGATTTTTTGCTCTTAATTTCAACGGTCAAACTTTCCAAGATTTCAGCAGCAACTGTGGGATCAATAACGGACACTGGAGGTCTTTCTGAACATGCAACGCTACTCCACCCAACTTTTTTGTTCTATCGACACGATAAAAATTATATCCTTCCAGCAGAAAATTAGCACCCTTTTCCTTTGTTATGCATGTTTCACTTACAGCTATGACTGGAAACCTGTTTTAATGACTAAATAGTCTTTGATGTCTCCAAAATTAGCATAAAGGCTTCTGCTGTTAAAATGTTTGATAGAAAAACCTTCCAAACTAACATTAGTCATATTCTCTGAGTAATAATCAGGACTGACCTGATAATCATCACAGAGATGCTTTTCAGGATCAATAGTTTTCTAAATTAAATTGACCGTCTTCACACAAACTAGAAAGACATAATTCCTCTGTTTTATTTCCATCTGGAGAACTTTCGGTGTCAGAGAGGTCACTCTCACACTCCAAAAGATAATCATGATCTGAACTAGTCATTCATAAAATAAAATAAAAAAACAAGCAAACAAAAAACTAAACTTTTCATTCAAACGTTTCCATCACTTGTATTCATCCAGTTCTTTCAGGTTTCTTATCACAACCACCTTCGCCTGCTCTGGTAAACCATTTAATCGTACAAACACTTTTCCATTTCTTGTCCATGTTGACTGAATTTTGTTTTGCATTTTAAGGTTACGGCAATTTCTGGCTATTTCAGCACTGTTTTTAGTCAAGTGCTCATTAATATACATACATACTAAATACTTAAGCTTTTTGGACTGTCTCAGTACTTCAACCTTGTGCTTTCCATTTACAAATCGGACAACAATGGTTGGTGGGTGATTTAAATCTGTTTAAATCTGTTTACATCCGTCTAAAATTTGTCCAAATCTGTCTAAATCTGTTTAAATCTGTTTAAAATCCGTCTACATCTGTTAAAATTAGGGATGCACCGATGCATCGGCTGGACATCGGTATCGGCCGATGTTTGCCTTGTTAACTGCCATCGGCCAATAAAAATGATGTTCGCCGATGGCAGTGGCCGATTATTATATAGCCATATATATATATATATATATATATATACATATATATAAATATATATGTATATATGTGTATATATATATATATATATCTATATATATAATGATTTACATGTGTCATCAACACTGTTCTTAAGAAAAACTCTTTTTCCCTCTTTTTTGGGCGGGTGGGGGGAGATACTGGTAGAAGGCATCCGTGCACTTTCCTTAGTAGAGAAACAAAGATGGCGGCGGTCGTGTGGCAATATTTTACCGTTTCAGAAAAAAGATCAGCGTTACACAGTTTGCAGTACACAAATAATCTTCTCATTGAGTATGTTTTTGTTTATTAGGCTAAAACCACTCAATTTTGTTGGGCAATATACTGAAGCATCTTTTTACTGATTATCAGTCCCAGATTTTTGAAAAGTTTTCAGAAAAGAGCTTGTTATAACTAATGTCAACCACAAAGTGACATTAAAGGTTGTTTCTGTTTCATAAATTGGTCTGATTGAATTCGTGCTCATTCAAGGAGACTGATGAGGAGCTGAAAGACGTGAATTTCTGTGGCACAAAGGAAGTAATAAATAGAAACAGAAAACATCGGCCAAGTTGTTATGTTAAACATCTGTGTCGGCCCAGACTTTCACAATCGGTGCATCCCTAGTTAAAATCTGTCAAAATCTGTCTAAAATCTATCTAAATCTGTCTAAATCTGTCTGAAATCTGTCTTAATCTGTCTAAATCTGTCTAAATCTGATCAAATCTGTCTAAATCTGTTTATAATCTGTCTAAATCTGTTAAAATCTTTCTAAATCTTTTAAAATCTGTTTTAATCTGTCTAAATCTGTCTGAAATCTGTTGAAATCTGTTTAAATCAGTCTAAATCTATCTAAACTGGTGTAAATCCGTCTAAAATCTGCTATCATCTATTAAAGCTCATTATAAGGAGATGAGTCATGTTTACAATGAACCTGGAGATACAGAAACTACAGATTCTACATCTGCTGATGAAGCACCTGCAGGTGGAGCTGGAGCACCTGCAGGTGAAGCACCAGCAGGTGGTCGTTGCAGAAACCAGACAGACAGTGACGGTGTTTTACCTCCAGTTCTTCTTCTTCAGGATGTTTCCCAGCGTCGTTTCTGCCCTGAAACACAACAGTCTTCTTTAACTTCCACGTGGAGCTTTATTTCTGCTGTATTTAAAGGTCGAGTCCGAAGTTTCCCCCTGAAAATAACTGTTAGACTTGTGCGAGTGAAATCTGTCTCAATCTGCACCTTTGGGCCTCTACTTGCATGTCGTGGTGCGTTTGAATGCATCTCTCTCTCCTCCTGCCTGTAATTCTCTTAATCTTTGTTCTGGTTGGGACGTTTCTGGGGGGAGATTTCTGTTTATATCTCCAGCCAATGACAGAGCTAAGGACATGACGCCGTGTGGGAATAAGCTCATGATTGGAGCAGACGCCTGTCACTCAAACTCTCCAAGGAAAAAGAAAGAAAAACGGCGGATGCACCGAAGAAAAGGTAAGAGCTTTAGATAATGCACGTTCAAAAACCAGGATAATGTTGGTTTGGCTTTTACCCGCTTCTGAGCTCTGAAGGAGTCTTGAAGCTGAATAGGCTGAAAAAGGAGGCGGCCATTAGTCTGAGAGGGAGGGGTCAGTTTGATACTGTTGTTTGCAAACAGAAACGGGGGGGGTCTCTGTGAGAGAGTGTTCATTAAATGTTGAGAGAAAATGCTGAGTCGTGTGTAGCAGAGTCTCTGTGAGAGCGTGCTCATTAAATGTTGAGAGAAAATGCTGAGTCGTGTGGAGCAGAGTCTCTGTGAGAGCGTGCTCATTAAATGCTGAGAGAAAATGCTGATTCGTGGAGAGCAGAGTCTCTGTGAGAGCGTGCTCATTAAATGTTGAGAGAAAATGCTGAGTCGTGTGGAGCAGAGTCTCTGTGAGAGCGTGCATGTTAAATGTTGAGAGAAAATGCTGAGTCGTGTGGAGCAGAGTCTCTGTGAGAGCGTGTATGTTAAATGTTGAGAGAAAATGCTGAGTCGTGTGGAGCAGAGTCTCTGTGAGAGCGTGTATGTTAAATGTTGAGAGAAAATGCTGAGTCGTGTGGAGCAGAGTCTCTGTGAGAGCGTGCATGTTAAATGTTGAGAGAAAATGCTGAGTCGTGTGGAGCAGAGTCTCTGTGAGAGCGTGTATGTTAAATGTTGAGAGAAAATGCTGAGTCGTGTGGAGCAGAGTCTCTGTGAGAGCGTGTATGTTAAATGTTGAGAGAAAATGCTGAGTCGTGTGGAGCAGAGTCTCTGTGAGAGCGTGTATGTTAAATGTTGAGAGAAAATGCTGAGTCGTGTGGAGCAGAGTCTCTGTGAGAGCGTGCATGTTAAATGTTGAGAGAAAATGCTGAGTCGTGTGGAGCAGAGTCTCTGTGAGAGCGTGCTCATTAAATGTTGAGAGAAAATGCTGAGTCGTGTGGAGCAGAGTCTCTGTGAGAGCGTGCATGTTAAATGTTGAGAGAAAATGCTGAGTCGTGTGGCGCAGAGTCTCTGTGAGAGCGTGCATGTTAAATGCTGAGAGAAAATGCCGAATCGTGTGGAGCAGAGTCTCTGTGAGAGCATGTATGTTAAATGTTGAGAGAAAATGCTGAGTCGTGTGTAGCAGAGTCTCTGTGAGAGCGTGTATGTTAAATGCTGAGAGAAAATGCTGTCGTGTGGCGCAGTGTCTCTGTGAGAGCGTGCATGTTAAATGTTGAGAGAAAATGCTGAGTCGTGTGTAGCAGAGTCTCTGTGAGAGCATGTATGTTAAATGTTGAGAGAAAATGCTGAGTCGTGTGGAGCAGAGTCTCTGTGAGAGCGTGCATGTTAAATGTTGAGAGAAAATGCTGAGTCGTGTGGAGCAGAGTTTCTGTGAGAGCGTGCATGTTAAATGTTGAGAGAAAATGCTGAGTCGTGTGGAGCAGAGTCTCTGTGAGAGCGTGTATGTTAAATGCTGAGAGAAAATGCTGAGTCGTGTAGAGCAGAGTCTCTGTGAGAGCGTGTATGTTAAATGTTGAGAGATTTTCATATATTTATATTCGCTCCTGTAAAAAGAACACGTTATCAGAAATAAATTGTTCGTGTTTGTATCGTGGCACCAACGCGCTGTAAATGTGTCGTAGCTTCTTCAGATATGCAATAGCAGCCTGCTGCCTCGGGGGTGGGGGTGAAGACGTGAGAAGGTAGGACAGTGACGGACAGCAGACGTCCGATGTGTTTGAGGACAGTTGGACTGCAGCTCTGACGGCTTTATTTTACCTTCCTGATGCGTAAACCTCGGCCGTGTCGAACAGGTTCACTCCGCTGTCGTACGCCACCGTCATCACGTTCTCCGCCATCTAAATGGAGACAGGACACGGAGACAGGACACGGAGACAGGACACAGAGACAGGACACGGAGACAGGACACAGAGACAGGACACGGCGTCAGCATGGATGCATACCTGCGGTGATGTCATACATGCATCATTCTGTCCTCTCATACCTGCAGAGGAACCTTCTCAACCTGAGGACGTTTCTGTATTTAGGATGTTTCTGTGTTTATGTGTCAGACGTCTTTTAATGTCTCATATTTGTGATTTGGGGACATCAGTGTTGTTGTTTTGTCTCTGTTCTCTCATTTTATTCATTTATTTGAAATCTGAACGAAGTTTCTGTTTCTGACTTCGTGCCGTTTTGTCATTATTAGTTTTAACAGCTAATGGTCGGACGGTTTTTAGGGTGTATGAAGACAATGTCCCTGGTGGGGGGACGGGTGGTCCTCCAGGTCCAGTACCTCGTCAGAGATCTGCGATCCGAATGTGACCCACGTCCCTGTGGAGACAGGAAGGACATGTCTGACTTCTGCAGGGGACAGAGGGACAAACATGTGGGGGACAGGGGGACAGGCATGTGGAGGGACAGGATGATGGACATGTGGGGGGGATGAAGGGACGGACATGTGGGGGGGACAGGGGGATGGACACGTGGAGGGACGAAGGGACGGACATGTTGGGGGATGGAGGGATGGACATGTGGGGGGAAAGGAGGGACAGGGACGAAGGGATGGACATGTGGGGGATGGAGGATGGACATGTGGGACAGAGGGACGGACATGTGGGGGAGTCGGCTCTCACCCAGTCCGAGACACGACACTCTGAGTCCAGACTTGCCGAGGTTCCTGGAAGACAAACGTCCGTTAGTCAGCGCTGGAGGACGGGGGGGGGGGGGGGGGTTCAGAGACGATGATGTCACTGTTGACTCGTTCCTGCTGCTGCGTTCACTGTCCCAGGCTTTACATCAGTTTGGACATCAGTTACAGACGGTGGACAAACGTGGTGTGGACGGAGACGGTGGACAGGCATGGTGTGGACAGATGTGGGGTGGACGGTGGACAGACGTGTGGATGATGGAAAGACATGGCGTGGACAAAGACATGGACAGATGTGGTGTGAACATTTATTTCCTGTAAAATAATGTAAAGTAAAACAGTGTGATGCGTTCGAGGTCCACACTGTGCTGAGAGAGCAGAGCCAGCAGAGGTGCATGATGGGAGATGTAGTCATCAAGACTTTAATCAGTATGTGTTGATGAGGGCGTCTCAGACTGATTATCACTGCAGATGGAACGGACTGTGAACGCATCACGGAGTCATGTAGTACAGGACTGTGAACGCATCACGGGGTCATGCAGTACAGGACTGTGAACGCATCACGGCATCATGAAGGACAGGACTGTGAACGCATCACGGGGTCATGTAGTACAGGACTGTGAACGTATCACGGAGTCATGAAGGACAGGACTGTGAACGCATCACGGGGTCATGAAGGACAGGACTGTGAACGCATCACGGGGTCATGAAGGACAGGACTGTGAACGCATCCCGGAGTCATGTAGTACAGGACTGTGAACGCATCATGGAGTCATGTAGTACAGGACTGTGAACGCATCACGGGGTCATGTAGTACAGGACTGTGAACGCATCACGGGGTCATGAAGGACAGGACTGTGAACGCATCACGGCATCATGAAGGACAGGACCATGAACGCATCGCGGCATCATGAAGGACAGGACTGTGAACGCATCGCGGAGTCATGAAGGACAGGATTGTGAACGCATCGCGGAGTCATGAAGGACAGGACTGTGAACGCATCATGGAGTCATGAAGGACAGGACTGTGAACGCATCATGGAGTCATGTAGTACAGGACTGTGAACGCATCACGGGGTCATGTAGTACAGGACTGTGAACGCATCGCGGCATCATGAAGGACAGGACTGTGAACGCATCGCGGAGTCATGAAGGACAGCACTGTGAACGCATCACGGGGTCATGTAGTACAGGACTGTGAACGCATCGCGGCATCATGAAGGACAGGACCATGAACGCATCGCGGCATCATGAAGGACAGGACCATGAACGCATCGCGGCATCATGAAGGACAGGACCATGAACGCATCACGGCATCATGAAGGACAGGACCATAAACGCATCACGGCATCATGAAGGACAGACCATGAATGCATCACGGCATCATGAAGGACAGGACCATGAACGCATCGCGGCATCATGAAGGACAGACCATGAACGCATCGCGGCATCATGAAGGACAGGACTGTGAACGCATCGCGGCATCATGAAGGACAGACCATGAACGCATCGCGGCATCATAAAGGACAGACCATGAACGCATCGCTGCATCATGAAGAACAGGACCATGAACGCATCGCGGCATCATGAAGAACAGACCATGAACGCATCACGGCATCATGAAGGACAGGACCATGAACGCATCGCGGCATCATGAAGGACAGGACCATGAACGCATCACGGCATCATGAAGGACAGGACCATGAACGCATCGCGGCATCATGAAGAACCAGCAGAAACGAGCTTCAAACTCTGAGACTAAAAATATCGCCGTGATGATTCAGCCGGGATTTTACTGACTTTTACATTTTACACATCAAACAGTCAGAAATAGCTTCGGGACATCAGATGACTCGTTTAGAAACAGATTAGTCTGCTTTTGTCATCTCTAGTCCCCTGAAAACTGACAACTTCATCATAAACAGCGCAAACATGACCTGAAAACAGGTCAGTGAATGCACCACCATATACAGTCAGAAAATAGCTTCCGGACATCAGCTGACACATTATTGTGTTTTCATCTTCAGTCCTCTAAAAACTAACAACTTCATCATAAATACAGAAAACATGACCTGAAAACAGGTCTGTGAATGCACCACCACCCGCTTTGAACGTGTTGAGGAACACGGGTTCCAATCTGAGTCATGGTGACCAGGTTCAGTCTTTGGCTGATCCAAATCTAGATCTTTGGTAAGACTGCTGAAGTGAGGGTTCTGACGAGAAGCAGCGTGATGAAAACCAGCAGGACTAAAACCACCGGGACAAGAAACAGCGGAACTAGAACCAGTGGGGCTAGAAAAAGCAGAAACCAGCAGGACCAGAACCAGCAGGACTAGAACCAGTGGAACTAGAACCGGTGGGGACAGAAAAAGCAGAACCCATCAGAACGAGAACCAGCAGGACTAGAACCAGTGGAACTAGAACCGGTGGGGACAGAAAAAGCAGAACCCATCAGAACGAGAACCAGCAGGACTAGAACCAGTGTGGCAAAAAAACCACAAACCATCAGAATGACAACCAGAAGGACGAAAACCAGAGGGACTAGAACCAGTAGGGACAGAAAAAGCAGAGATCATCAGGACGAGAACCAGCAGGACAAGAACAAGTGGGATGAGAGCCAGCAGGACTAAATCCAGCAGGATGAGAACCAGCAGGACGAGAACCAGCAGGACGAGAGACAGCGGGACGAGAGACAGCAGGACTAAAACCAGCGGGATGAGAGCCAGCAAGACCAGAATCAGCAGCATGAGAACCAGATGGACTAGAACCAGTGTGGCTAGAAAAAGCAGAAACCCGCAGAACAAAACCAGCAAGACTAGAACCAGTGGGGCCAGAAAAAGCACAAACCATCAGAATGACAACCAGAAGGACGAGAACCAGAGGGACTAGAACTAGTAGGGACAGAAAAAGCAGAAATCATCAGGAAGAGAACCAGCAAGACCAGAATCAGCAGGATGAGAACCAGATGGACTAGAACCAGTGGGGCTAGAAAAAGCAGAAATTAGCAGAACAAACCCAGCATTACGAGAACCAGCAAGACTAGAACCAGTGGGCCAGAAAAGGCAGAAACCATCAGAATGAGAACCAGCAGGACTAGAACCAGTGGGGCTAGAAAAAGCAGAAATTAGCAGAACAAACCCAGCATTACGAGAACCAGCAAGACTAGAACCTGTGGGCCAGAAAAGGCAGAAACCATCAGAATGAGAACCAGCAGGACTAGAACCAGTGGGGCTAGAAAAAGCAGAAATTAGCAGAACAAACCCAGCATTACGAGAACCAGCAAGACTAGAACCAGTGGGCCAGAAAAGGCAGAAACCATCAGAATGAGAACCAGCAGGACTAGAAACAGTGCAGCTAGGAAAAGCAGAAATAATCAGAACAAGAACCAGCAGGAACAGAACAAGCGGGATGAGAACCAGCAGGACTAGAACCAGTGGGCCTAGATCCAGTGGGAATAGGACCAGTGGGACAAGAACCAGCAGAACTAGAACCAACGGAACTAGAACCAGTGGGGCTACACAAGTAGAAACCAGTGGAACGAAGACAATTGGGGCTAGAAAAAGTAGAAACCAGCAGAACGAGAACAAGTGTGAAGAGAACAACCAGGACTAAAATGAGCGGAACAAGAACCAGTGGGACGAGAACCAGTGAAACCAGAACCGGCCTGGCCAAGAACCAGTGGGACTAGGACCAGCAGGACTAGAACCAGCGAGACAAGAACCAGCAGGACTAAAACCAGCAAGATTATAACCAGTGGGACTAGATCTAGTGGGAATAGAACAAGTGGGACAAGGACTAGCAGGACTAGAACTAACGGGACTTAGAACAGCAGGACTAGAAAAAGCAGAAACCAGCAGAACGAGAACCAGCTGGAGTAAAACCAGTGGACCTAGATCCAGTGGGAATAGAACCAGTGGGGCTATAAAAAGTAGAAACCAGTCGAAAGAAGACAATTGGGGCTAGAAAAAGTAGAAACCAGCAGAATGAGAACGAGCGGGATTAGAACAAGTGGGACTAAAACAAGCGGGACTGGAACCAGTGGGACAAGAACCAGCGGAACGAGAACCAGCGGGACTAAAACAGTGGGACTAGGACAAACAGTACTACAATCAGCAGGACTAGAACCAGCGAGACTAGAGGGAGCAGAAACCAGTGGAACGAGTATCAGCAGGACTAGAACCAGCGGGACAAGAACCAGCAGGACTAGAACCAGTGGGTCTAGAGGGAGCAGAAACCAGTGGAACGAGTATCAGCAGGACTAGAACCAGCGGGACAAGAACCAGCAGGACTAGAACCAGTGGGTCTAGAGGGAGCAGAAACCAGTGGAACGAGAACCAGCAGGACGAGAACCAGCGGGACTAGAACCAGCAGGACTAGAACCAGTGGGACGAGAACCAGCGGAAGGACAATTAGTGGGACTAAAACCAGCGGGAACAGAACCAGCTGAACTAGAACCAGCAGGACTAGAACCAGTGGGACGAAAACCAGCAGGACGAGAACCAGCAGGACGAGAACCAGCAGGACGAGAACCAGCGGGAATAGAACCAGCTGAGGTTGAACCAGCTGGACAAGAAAAAGCGGGGCAAGAACCAGCAAAACTAGAACCAGCAGAACTAGAATCAGTGGAACTAGAAAGAGCAGAAACCAGTGGAAAGAGAACCAGCAGGACTAGAACCAGCAAGACTAGGACCAGCAAGACTACAACCAGCAGAACTAGAACCAGTGGGACGAGAATCAGCAGGACGAGAACCAACGAGACCAGGACCAGCTGGATAAAAACCAGCAGGAATAGAACCAGTGGGACAAGAACCAGCAGGACCAAAAACCAGCAGGAAAAAAGTAGCTGAACTAGAACCAGCTGGATGAGAAAAAGCGGGACAAGAATCAGCAGAACCAGAACCAGCAAGAGGAGAACCAGCAGAACTAGATATAGAGAGACCAAAACCAGCAGGACTAGAACCAGCGGAACTATAAAAATAAATCAGAAACCAGTGGAACGAGAACCAGCAAGACTAGAACCAGCAGAACTATAAAAAAGCAGAAACCAGTGGAACGAGAACAAGCAGGACTAGAACCAGCAGAACTATAAAAAAGCAGAAACCAGTGGAACGAGAACCAGCAAGACTAGAACCAGCGGAACTATAAAAAAAAAAGCAGAAACCAGTGGAACGAGAACCATCAGGACTAGAACCAGCAGAACTATAAAAAAAGCAGAAACCAGTGGAACGAGAATCATCAGGACTAGAACCAGCAGAACTATAAAAAAAAGCAGAAACCAGTGGAACGAGAACCATCAGGACTAGAACCAGCAGGATTAAATCCAGTGGGACGAGAAAGAGCAGAAATCAGTGGAACTAGAACCAGCAAGACTAGAACCAGCAGAACTAGAACCAGTGGGACTGCAACCATTGGGACTAGAAAAAGCAGAAACCAGTGGAATGAGAACCAGCAGGACTAGAACCAATGGGACCAGGACCAGCTGGACGAAAAACAGACAGACTAGAACCAGCAGGACAAGAACCAGTAGAATGAAACCAGCAGGACTAGAGCCAGTGGGACTAGAACCAGCAGGACAAGAACCAGTAGAATGAAACCAGCAGGACTAGAGCCAGTGGGACTAGAACCAGCAGGACAAGAACCAGTAGAATGAAACCAGCAGGACTAGAGCCAGTGGGACTAGAACCAGCAGGACAAGAACCAGCAGAATGAAACCAGCAGGACTAGAGCCAGTGGGACTAGAACCAGCGGCACAAGAACCTGCAGGACTAGAACCAGTGGAACTAGAACCCGTGGGACTAGAACCAGCAGGACTAGAACCAGCAGGACTAGAACCAGCAGGACTAGAACCAGCGGGACTTGAACAAGCAGAACAAGAACCAGTGGGACTAGAAAAAGCATAAACCCGTGGAACAGCAACCAGCAGGACTAGAACCAGTGAACAAGAACCGGTGGGACTAGAACCTGCAGGACTACAACTAGCAGTTCCAAAATGAAACCGGGTCATGGAAACCTGATCAACTGGTCCAGAAGATCAATAACTTGGTTCAGCTGATTGATCAGGAACATGTCAATGATGAGTCATCAGGGGATCAATAACTGCTCAGTTTAAGACTGTTAAACACACACGCACACACACACGCACACACACCCACCCCCACACCCGCACCCGCACTCACACAGACACGCACACCCACACCCACACGCCCACACACACGCACACCCACACACACACACACACGCACACACACACGCACACACACCCACGCACACACCCGCACTCACACAGACACGCACACCCACACCCACACGCCCACACACACGCACACCCACACACACAGGCACACACCCGCACCCCCACACCCACACCCGCACCCGCACTCACACACACACGCACACCCACACCCTCACGCCCACACACACGCACACCCACACCCACGCACACACACACACGCACCCACACACACACCCACACACGCACAAACCCGCACCCGCACTCACACACACACGCACACACACCCACGCACACACCCGCACCTGCACTCACACACACACACACACACCCGCACCCCCACGCCCACACACCCGCACCCCCCACGCCCACACACACGCACACATGCACACACACCCACACACCCACACACACACACACCCACACCCCCACGCCCACGCACCCACACCCACGCACACACACACCCACAGAGGCCTGCACCTGTCAGCTCAGGTCACTCACTCTCACCTGTACTTCATGTTGCTATGACGACCGGTCGCCTCCTTCATGTGGGCGTGGCCTAGCAGGGTGTGTCTGAGCGCTGGCTCCGCCCTGACCCTGGCCTGACTGGAGGGGGCGTTGCTGGCCGCCGCCCGCCGCTCCTTCAGCTGGTGCTCGCTGGCCCCGCCCCCCCCCACCGCCGCCCCCCCCGCCCACATTACACGCGATGGACACCTGCATCCTGGTCACTATGGAAACGGGCTTTGAAGCTCAGGGAAGACTTTCAAAGTCTCAAATCATTATCGGGACGCCCCCTCTGCCGCCAAGGTCGCCGGTCGCTATGGCAACGGGAGGAAGAATTCATGAGTGGGATGTCAAGTTCGAGTCCGCCCGCCGTGATGGAGTCAGTCAGCCAATCAGAGCCGTTCCCGCAACTTTCCGTCCGAGCATCGCATCCCAACGACCGTGGAGCCCAGAGAGGAAGAGGAGGAGGTGATGAAGAGCGTCCGGCTGCAGGAGGAGGAGGAGGAGGAGGAAGGAGTGAATCCCTGAGAAGAGAGGCGAGTGTCCGTCCTCTGGACTGCCGAGAGGAAGAGGGAGCTCCTCCTCCTCCTCCTCACCCCCCCAGTCTCTATTCAGAGCCGGTCGCCTGAACACTGGGCGAGCGAGCATTCAACCAAGAGGGAGAGAGAGGGGCCGTAAACAGCGGCTGACTGCCACTGAGCAGATAATTATTACTGTCAGACAGCATTACAGGGAGCATGCTGCGTTTTAATCACGCGACCCTGAACGCACCGCCAGCCTGCCAGCACGCGCACCACATGTCAAACATGCACCGTTTTAACGCCTGCAAGGCGAGATTCAGGGTCAGAGACACCCCCACGCTGCAGGAGCTGCACAGGACCAAAACACAGGGGAGGGGTGGTGGAGACATGGACGGATCACTGAGGAAGACGGGGATGAAGACACACAAACAAACAAACAATCAGCTGGAGGTGCAAAGCTCAGACACGGTGGAAAAGAATCAGACTGAAGAATATGTGATACAGAAAAAATGCAGAAATGAAAGAATGAAACAGGGCTGGAAATGCAAAACATCAGAAAGAGAGAAAACCAGCACAGAGGGAGGAGAAAGAAGGAAGGAAAGAAATGAGCTCAAAGAGACCAAAACCACCAAAAAAGAGGGATTAAAATGACGCAATGATGATGGGATATGTGTGGAAGAGGATCAGGGACACTGACGAAAAAGAATTTAAAACGAAAAAAGGCATGATTATGACTTTTAAAATTCTAAAGTCTAAATTCCAACATTATAGTCAGAATTATGACTTTTTCAGAAATTGAAAAAAAATTCCTGCAAAAAAGTATTTTTTAAAGGTTAAAGTCAGACTTCTAACTTTTTTCTCAGAATTGTTTATTTCATTAGTAATAATAATCTTCTGCAGAAATGTGAGGAGACAAAGATAATTTTAAAAGGTAGAAATGAAATGTCAGTTTACACAAAATAGAAAAAAAACTAGTTTTAGAATTTAGACAAAACATTCCAAACTAACAACAGCAGTGAACAGGAACAAACGTCTGACTGTAAACAGGAAACAACAGGAACAAACTTCTGACTGTAACCAGGAAACAACATGACAAACTTCTGACTGTAAACAGGAAACAACAGGAACAAACTTCTGACTGTAAACAGGAAACAACAGGACAAACTTCTGACTGTAAACAGGAAACAACAGGAACAAACTTCTGACTGTAAACAGGAAACAACAGGAACAAACTTCTGACTGTAAACAGGAAACAACAGGAACAAACTTCTGACTGTAAACAGGAAACAACAGGACAAACTTCTGACTGTAAACAGGAAACAACAGGAACAAACTTCTGACTGTAAACAGGAAACAACAGGAATAAACTTCTGACTGTAAACAGGAAACAACAGGAACAAACGTCTGACTGTAAACAGGAAACAACAGGACCAAACGTCTGACTGTAAACAGGAAACAACAGGAACAAACTTCTGACTGTAAACAGGAAACAACAGGAACAAACTTCTGACTGTAAACAGGAAACAACAGGAACAAACTTCTGACTGTAAACAGGAAACAACAGGAACAAACTTTTGACTGTAAACAGAAAACAACAGGAACAAACATCTGACTGTAAACAGGAAACAACAGGAACAAACATCTGACTGTAAACAGGAAACAACAGGATCAAACTTCTGACTGTAAACAGGAAACAACAGGATCAAACTTCTGACTGTAAACAGGAAACAACACAAACAAACTTCTGACTGTAAACAGGAAACAACAGGACAAACTTCTGTCTGTAAACAGGAAACAACAGGACAAACTTCTGACTGTTAACAGGAAACAACAGGAACAAACGTCTGACTGTAAACAGGAAACAACAGGAACAAATGTTTGACTGCAAACAGGAAACAACAGGAACAAACGTCTGACTGCAAACAGGAAACAACAGGAACAAACGTCTGACTGTAAACAGGAAACAACAGGAACAAACTTCTGACTGTTAACAGGAAACAACAGGAACAAACTTCTGACTGTAAACAGGAAACAACAGGAACAAACTTCTGACTGTAAACAGGAAACAACAGGAACAAACTTCTGACTGTAAACAGGAAACAACAGGAACAAACTTCTGACTGTAAACAGGAAACAACAGGATCAAACTTCTGACTGTAAACAGGAAACAACAGGATCAAACTTCTGACTGTAAACAGGAAACAACAGGATCAAACTTCTGACTGTAAACAGGAAACAGCAGGATCAAACTTCTGACTGTAAACAGGAAACAACAGAACAAACTTCTGTCTGTAAACAGGAAACAACAGGAACAAACTTCTGACTGTAAACAGGAAACAACAGGAACAAACTTCTGACAGTAAACAGGAAACAACAGGAACAAACTTCTGTCTATAAACAGGAAACAGGAACAAACTTCTGACTGTAAACAGGAAACAACAGGAACAAACGTCTGTCTGTAAACAGGAAACAACAGGAACAAACTTCTGACTGTAAACAGGAAACAACAGGAACAAACTTCTGACTGTAAACAGGAAACAACAGTAACAAACTTCTGACTGTAAACAGGAAACAACAGGAACAAACTTCTGACTGTAAACAGGAAACAACAGGAACAAACGTCTGACTGTAAACAGGAAACAACAGGAACAAACGTCTGACTGTAAACAGGAAACAACAGGAACAAACGTCTGACTGTAAACAGGAAACAATAGAAACAAACTTCTGACTGTAAACAGGAAACAACAGGAACAAACTTCTGACTGTAAACAGGAAACAACAGGAACGAACTTCTGACTGTAAACAGGAAACAACAGGAACAAACTTCTGACTGTAAACAGGAAACAACAGGAACAAACTTCTGTCTGTAAACAGGAAACAACAGGAACAAACTTCTGACTGTAAACAGGAAACAACAGGAACAAACTTCTGACTGTAAACAGGAAACAACAGGAACGAACTTCTGACTGTAAACAGGAAACAACAGGAACAAACTTCTGACTGTAAACAGGAAACAACAGGAACAAACTTCTGACTGTAAACAGAAAACAACAGGAACAAACTTCTGACTGTAAACAGGAAACAACAGGAACAAACTTCTGTCTGTAAACAGGAAACAACAGAAACAAACTTCTGACTGTAAACAGGAAACAACAGGAACAAACTTCTGACTGTAAACAGGGAACAACAGGAACAAACATCTGAATGTAAACAGGAAACAACAGGAAAAAAAGTCTGACTGTAAACAGGAAACAACAGGAACAAACTTCTGACTGCAAACAGGAAACAACAGGAACAAACTTCTGACTGTAAACAGGAAACAACAGAATCAAACTTCTGACTGTAAACAGGAAACAACAGGATCAAACTTCTGACTGTAAACAGGAAACAACAGGAACAAACTTCTGACTGTCAACAGGAAACAACAGGAACAAACTTCTGACTGTAAACAGGAAACAAAGGGAAAACACTTCTGACTGTAAACAGGAAACAACAGGAACAAACATTATACTGTCAACAGGAAACAACAGGAAAACACTTCTGACTGTAAACAGGAAACAAAGGGAAAACACTTCTGACTGTAAACAGGAAACAACAGGAACAAACATTATACTGTAAACAGGAAACAACAGGAAAACACTTCTGACTGTATACAAGAAAAAAAACAAGAACAAACAATATACTGTAAACAGGAAACAACAGGAACAAACTTCTGACTGTAAACAGGAAACAACAGGAACAAACTTCTGTCTGTAAACAGGAAACAACACAAACAAACTTCTGACTGTAAACAGGAAACAACAGGAACAAACTTCTGACTGTAAACAGGAAACAACAGGAACGAACTTCTGACTGTAAACAGGAAACAACAGGAACAAACTTCTGTCTGTAAACAGGAAACAACACAAACAAACTTCTGACTGTAAACAGGAAACAACAGGAACAAACTTCTGACTGTAAACAGGAAACAACAGGAACGAACTTCTGACTGTAAACAGGAAACAACAGGAACAAACTTCTGACTGTAAACAGAAAACAACAGGAACAAACTGCTGACTGTAAACAGGAAACAACAGGAACAAACTTCTGTCTGCAAACAGGAAACAACAGAAACAAACTTCTGACTGTAAACAGGAAACAACAGTAACAAACTTCTGACTGTAAACAGGAAACAACAGGAACAAACTTCTGACTGTAAACAGGAAACAACAGGAACAAACGTCTGACTGTAAACAGGAAACAACAGGAACAAACGTCTGACTGTAAACAGGAAACAACAGGAACAAACGTCTGACTGTAAACAGGAAACAATAGAAACAAACTTCTGACTGTAAACAGGAAACAACAGGAACAAACTTCTGACTGTAAACAGGAAACAACAGGAACGAACTTCTGACTGTAAACAGGAAACAACAGGAACAAACTTCTGACTGTAAACAGGAAACAACAGGAACAAACTTCTGTCTGTAAACAGGAAACAACAGGAACAAACTTCTGTCTGTAAACAGGAAACAACAGGAACAAACTTCTGACTGTAAACAGGAAACAACAGGAACAAACTTCTGACTGTAAACAGGAAACAACAGGAACGAACTTCTGACTGTAAACAGGAAACAACAGGAACAAACTTCTGACTGTAAACAGGAAACAACAGGAACAAACGTCTGACTGTAAACAGAAAACAACAGGAACAAACTTCTGACTGTAAACAGGAAACAACAGGAACAAACTTCTGTCTGTAAACAGGAAACAACAGAAACAAACTTCTGACTGTAAACAGGAAACAACAGGATCAAACTTCTGACTGTAAACAGGAAACAACACAAACAAACTTCTGACTGTAAACAGGAAACAACAGGAACAAACTTCTGACTGTAAACAGGAAACAACACAAACAAACTTCTGTCTGTAAACAGGAAACAACAGGAACAAACTTCTGACTGTAAACAGGAAACAACAGGAACAAACTTCTGACTGTAAACAGGAAACAACACAAACAAACTTCTGTCTGTAAACAGGAAACAACAGGAACAAACTTCTGACTATAAACAGGAAACAACAGGAACAAACTTCTGACTATAAACAGGAAACAACAGGAACAAACTTCTGACTGTAAACAGGAAACAACAGAAATAAACTTATGTCTGTAAACAGGAAACAACAGGAACAAACTTCTGACTGTAAACAGGAAACAACAGGAACAAACTTCTGTCTGTAAACAGGAAACAACAAAAACAAACTTCTGACTGTAAACAGGAAACAACAGGAACAAACTTCTAAGTGTAAACAGGAAACAACACAAACAAACTTCTGTCTGTAAACAGGAAACAACAGGAACAAACTTCTGACTATAAACAGGAAACAACAGGAACAAACTTCTGACTATAAACAGGAAACAACAGGAACAAACTTCTGACTGTAAACAGGAAACAACAGGAATAAACTTATGTCTGTAAACAGGAAACAACAGGAACAAACTTCTGACTGTAAACAGGAAACAACAGGAACAAACTTCTGTCTGTAAACAGGAAACAACAAAAACAAACTTCTGACTGTAAACAGGAAACAACAGGAACAAACTTCTAAGTGTAAACAGGAAACAACAGTAACAAACTTCTGTCTTTAAACAGGAAACAACAGTAACAAACTTCTGACTGTAAACAGGAAACAACAGGGACAAACTTCTGTCGGTTAAAAGACGGTAAAAATACAGAGATGCATGTTTGTAGTATTGTAGACAGTAAAGGACATCAGAGATGTATGTTTGTAGTATTTTAGACAGTAAAGGACATCAGAGATGTATGTTTGTAGTATTTTAGATAGTACAGGACATCAGAGATTTATTTTTGTAGTATTTAAGACAGTAAATGACATCAGATATGTATGTTTGTAGTATTTTAGGCGGTACAGGACATCAGCGATGTATTTTTGTAGTATTTTAGAAGGTACAGGACATTAGAAATGTATGTTTGTAGTATTTTAGACAGTACAGGACATCAGAGATGTAAGTTTGTGGTATTTTAGACAGTAAAGGACATCACAGATGTATGTTTGTAGTATTTTAGATAGTACAGGACATCAGAGATTTATTTTTGTAGTATTTAAGACAGTAAATGACATCAGATATGTATGTTTGTAGTATTTTAGGCGGTACAGGACATCAGCGATGTATTTTTGTAGTATTTTAGAAGGTACAGGACATTAGAAATGTATGTTTGTAGTATTTTAGACAGTACAGGACATCAGAGATGTAAGTTTGTGGTATTTTAGACAGTAAAGGACATCAGAGATGTATGTTTGTAGTATTTTAGATGGTACAGGAAATCAGAGATATATGTTTGTAGTATTTTAGACAGTAAAGGACATCAGAGATGTATGTTTGTAGTATTTTAGATGGTACAGGACATCAGAGATGTAAGTTTGTGGTATTTTTAGACAGTAAAGGACATCAGAGATGTATGTTTGTAGTATTTTAGATGGTACAGGAAATCAGAGATGTATGTTTGTAGTATTTTAGACAGTAAAGGACATCAGAGATGTATGTTTGTAGTATTTTAGATGGTACAGGACATCAGAGATGTAAGTTTGTGGTATTTTAGACAGTAAAGGACATCAGAGATGTATGTTTGTAGTATTTTAGATGGTACAGGACATCAGAGATGTATGTTTGTAGTATTTTAGACAGTAAAGGACATCATAGATGTAAGTTTGTAGTATTTTAGACAGTAAAGGACATCAGAGATGTATGTTTGTAGTATTTTAGATGGTACAGGACATCAGAGATGTATATTTTTGTGAAGACGATGCTTCAACGCCTCCTGGACTCAGTAAATGAAGCAGCGTAAACATGAAGCAGTAGAAATGTGTGAAACAGGCAATGAACCCAGGAGCAGAAACCCAGCATAAACTGGACCAGAACCAGAACCAGAACCAGAACCGGGCTGGTTCCTGCTCTGCCTTCATGGATTTCCCGCCCTCTGAGGACGAGGATCTGTGATGCAGGAGGAGCTACGGTGACCCGTGCCCTGACCTGGACCATCTCTGGGTCTGCAGTGGTGGAGTTACGTCATCCTGCAGCTTGTTTAACCCGGGTCAGATGTGTCAGCATGGAAAATAACTGCAGCTGAAGACCCGAACCGCGGTCCCTGATCCGGACTACCTTATCCCAGGACCACCTGACTGTCGCAGCTCCACCAGACCGGATGCTCCAGGTGTCTTTGGTCTCTCTGTGAAGTGTCTGAGGAGTGAACGGGGACAGAAGACGTCCCGTTAAGCCTGTAATTCCTGATTGAACGCTGTGTGAGGCGGATGCGTCCCAGATGGAGAATAAAGGAGCGTTGGGCTAAAATAAGCAGCAGCGAAGATGAAGGATGTTTTCTGATGTTTGTTGGGGAGGCTGAGAGAAATGAGAGCAGGCAGAGCGGACCAGCGTCTCTGTGTGCAGCTACTGTTCTAATCCACATTAGTGACATCAAACCGTTGGCCCGGGGCGTCTCACCGACTACAACCACTCACTGTGTGACCGGCCGGGGAGGAAGAGTGGGGGAGGGTCTTCATCATCTGCAGCAAACGTGAAAACATGCAGAGAGATGTTCGGTTTCTCTGGAGGGAACATCTCAGAGGTTCCGTGTTTAAAGCACCAGTCTGGAGGTCCGGCAGTTCCACCGTTAGCCACAGAGGTCGCTAACGGGCCGCTGTTGGTTTCCTGTTTACAGTTAAATGTTTGTTCCTGTTGTTTCCTGTTTACAGTCAGAAGTTTGTTCCTGTTGTTTCCTGTTTACAGTCAGAAGTTTGTTCCTGTTGTTTCCTGTTTACAGTTAAATGTTTGTTCCTGTTGTTTCCTGTTTACAGTCAGAAGTTTGTTCCTGTTGTTTCCTGTTTACAGTTAAATGTTTGTTCCTGTTGTTTCCTGTTTACAGTCAGAAGTTTGTTCCTGTTGTTTCCTGTTTACAGTCAGAAGTTTGTTCCTGTTGTTTCCTGTTTACAGTCAGAAGTTTGTTCCTGTTGTTTCCTGTTTACAGTCAGAAGTTTGTTCCTGTTGTTTCCTGTTTACAGTCAGAAGTTTGTTCCTGTTGTTTCCTGTTTACAGTCAGAAGTTTGTTCCTGTTGTTTCCTGTTTACAGTTAAATGTTTGTTCCTGTTGTTTCCTGTTTACAGTCAGAAGTTTGTTCCTGTTGTTTCCTGTTTACAGTCAGAAGTTTGTTCCTGTTGTTTCCTGTTTACAGTCAGAAGTTTGTTCCTGTTGTTTCCTGTTTACAGTCAGACGTTTGTTCCTGTTGTTTCCTGTTTACAGTCAGAAGTTTGTTCCTGTTGTTTCCTGTTTACAGTCAGAAGTTTGTTCCTGTTGTTTCCTGTTTACAGTTAAATGTTTGTTCCTGTTGTTTCCTGTTTACAGTCAGAAGTTTGTTCCTGTTGTTTCCTGTTTACAGTGAGAAGTTTGTTCCTGTTGTTTCCTGTTTACAGACAGAAGTTTGTTCCTGTTGTTTCCTGTTTACAGTCAGAAGTTTGTTCCTGTTGTTTCCTGTTTACAGTCAGAAGTTTGTTCCTGTTGTTTCCTGTTTACAGTCAGAAGTTTGTTCCTGTTGTTTCCTGTTTACAGTTAAATGTTTGTTCCTGTTGTTTCCTGTTTACAGTCAGAAGTTTGTTCCTGTTGTTTCCTGTTTACAGTGAGAAGTTTGTTCCTGTTGTTTCCTGTTTACAGACAGAAGTTTGTTCCTGTTGTTTCCTGTTTACAGTCAGAAGTTTGTTCCTGTTGTTTCCTGTTTACAGTTAAATGTTTGTTCCTGTTGTTTCCTGTTTACAGTTAGAAGTTTGTTCCTGTTGTTTCCTGTTTACAGTTAAATGTTTGTTCCTGTTGTTTCCTGTTTACAGTCAGAAGTTTGTTCCTGTTGTTTCCTGTTTACAGTTAAATGTTTGTTCCTGTTGTTTCCTGTTTACAGTCAGAAGTTTGTTCATGTTGTTTCCTGTTTACAGTCAGAAGTTTGTTCCTGTTGTTTCCTGTTTACAGTCAGAAGTTTGTTCCTGTTGTTTCCTGTTAACAGTTAAATGTTTGTTCCTGTTGTTTCCTGTTTACAGTCAGAAGTTTGTTCCTGTTGTTTCCTGTTTACAGTTAAATGTTTGTTCCTGTTGTTTCCTGTTTACAGTCAGAAGTTTGTTCCTGTTGTTTCCTGTTTACAGTTAAATGTTTGTTCCTGTTGTTTCCTGTTTACAGTCAGAAGTTTGTTCCTGTTGTTTCCTGTTTACAGTTAAATGTTTGTTCCTGTTGTTTCCTGTTTACAGACAGAAGTTTGTTCCTGTTGTTTCCTGTTTACAGTTAAATGTTTGTTCCTGTTGTTTCCTGTTTACAGTCAGAAGTTTGTTCCTGTTGTTTCCTGTTTACAGTTAAATGTTTGTTCCTGTTGTTTCCTGTTTACAGTCAACTTTACATACAACTCTGATTTCCTGTACCATCTAAAATACTACAAACATACATATCTGATGTCCTGTACCATCTGAAATACTTCAAACATACATCTCTGATGTCCTGCACTGTCTAAAATACTACAAACATACATATCTGATGTCCTGTACCATCTGAAATACTTCAAACATACATCTCTGATGTCCTGTACCGTCTAAAGTTACAGAATTACATCTCTGATGTCCTGCACTGTCTAAAATACTACAAACATACATATCTGATGTCCTGTACCATCTGAAATACTTCAAACATACATCTCTGATGTGCTGCACTGTCTAAAATACTACAAACATACATCTCTGATGTCCTTTACCGTCTAAAATACTACAAACATACATCTCTGATGTCCTGTACCATCTAAAGTTATAAAAGTACATCTCTGATGTGCTGCACTGTCTGAAATTTTCCAAAAAGTTGACAACTTTCAGAAAAAAGGGAGAAAGGAAATAAATACACTTGACATAATACATCATATTATGTCTGATTGGGAGTACAGGAAGTACTTTGTGTTAGTTGGTTACTCCACATCTGTGGAGTTCCCCAGGGCTCTATCCTTGTACCTCTTCTGTTTAACATCTACATGCTCCCACTGGCCCAGCTTATACAGAACAACAGTATTAGTTACCATAGCTACGCTGATGACTCACAGCTGTATATTACAGTGTCACCAGCAGTCGGGGCTGTACAGGCTTTTGGTAAATGAGCAGATTAACGACTGAATGTTCCAGAACTTCCTTCAGCTGAACACAAACAAAACTGAGGTGATTGTTTTTGGAGCCAAACAGAAACGACAGCAGGTCAGAAGCAGAAACAGGATCTTCCACACACTTTATTCTCTCATCTCAGAGTTTGTCTTCAGGGACAGATGGTGTATTTCCGGTTCTAGGTTTTACATGAGCCAGATCAGGTCCTGGACAACTGGTTCTATCAGCATCCAGACCGGATCATCTGGTCCTGGAGAACCGGTTCCATCAGCATTCAGACCGGATCATCTGGTCCTGGAAAACCAGTTCCATCAGCATCCAGGCCAGATCATCAGGTCCTGGAGAACCGGTTCCATCAGCATCCAGGCCAGATCATCAGGTCCTGGAGAACCGGTTCCATCAGCATTCAGACCGGATCATCTGGTCCTGGAAAACCAGTTCCATCAGCATCCAGGCCAGATCATCAGGTCCTGGAGAACCGGTTCCATCAGCATCCAGACCGGATCATCAGGTCCTGGAGAACCGGTTCCATCAGCATCCAGACCGGATCATCAGGTCCTGGAGAACCGGTTCCATCAGCATCCAGACCGGCTCATCTGGTCCTGGAGAACCGGTTCCATCAGCATCCAGACCGGATCATCAGGTCCTGGAGAACTGGTTCCATCAGCATCCAGACCGGATCATCAGGTCCTGGAGAACCGGTTCCATCAGCATCCAGACCGGCTCATCTGGTCCTGGAGAACCGGTTCCATCAGCATCCAGACCGGCTCATCTGGTCCTGGAGAACCGGTTCCATCAGCATCCAGACCGGATCATCAGGTCCTGGAGAACCGTTTCCATCAGCATCCAGACCGGATCATCTGGTCCTGGAGAACCGGTTCCATCAGCATCCAGACCGGATCATCTGGTCCTGGAGAACCGGTTCCATCAGCATACAGACCGCATCATCTGGTCCTGGAGAACCGGTTCCTGCAGCATCCAGACCGGATCATCTGGTCCTGGAGAACCAGTTCCATCAGCATCCAGACCGGATCATCTGGTCCTGGAGAACCGGTTCCATCAGCATACAGACTGTATCATCTGGTCCTGGAGAACCGGTTCCATCAGCATCCAGACTGGATCATCTGGTCCTGGAGAACCGGTTCCATCAGCATCCAGACCGGATCATCTGGTCCTGGAGAACCGGTTCCATCAGCATCCAGACCGGATCATCTGGTCCTGGAGAACCGGTTCCATCAGCATCCAGACCGGATCATCTGGTCCTGGAGAACCGGTTCCTGCAGTTCCCCGTCCCTGGCTCTGTGGGGCTGTGGTGTGTTCGCTGGCAGTAGGAATTGTGGTCACCGTTGCGGCGGTATATAAATAGAACCGGAGAACGGTTCCTGTTCTCTGAAAGAGGCTTTGTCTGCTAATGCATCATCTTCCTCTTCCTCAGGGCACACAGCTGGTGAAGAGGAGCCGGCTGTGACGAAGGTCACGACTGAAAGTCCGGATCAGGACAGTCCTGCTGGTCTAGACCAGGTCTGTCCTGCAGATCCAGATCAGGATGGTTCTGCATGTCCGGATCAGGACGGTTCTGCTGGTCTGGACTAGGACAGTTCTGCAGGTCCGAATCAGGACGGTCCTGCAGGTCTGGACCAGGACAGTTCTGCAGGTCCGAATCAGGACAGTCCTGCAGGTCTAGACCAGGTCTGTCCTGCAGGTCTGGACCAGGACAGTTCTGCAGGTCCGGATCAGGACGGTCCTGCAGGTCTGGACCAGGACGGTCCTGCAGATCCAGATCAGGACGATTCTGCAGGTCTAGACCAGGTCTGTCCTGCAGGTCTGGACCAGGACAGTTCTGCAGGTCCGGATCAGGACGGTCCTGCAGGTCTGGACTAGGACAGTTCTGCAGGTCTGGACCAGGACAGTTCTGCAGGTCCAGATCAGGACGGTCCTGCAGGTCTGGACTAGGACAGTTCTGCAGGTCTGGACCAGGACAGTTCTGCAGGTCCAGATCAGGACGGTCCTGCAGGTCTGGACTAGGACAGTTCTGCAGGTCTGGACCAGGACAGTTCTGCAGGTCCAGATCAGGACGGTCCTGCAGGGCTGGACTAGGATGGTCCTGCAGGTCTGGACCAGGACAGTTCTGCAGGTCCAGATCAGGACGGTCCTGCAGGGCTGGACTAGGATGGTCCTGCAGGTCTGGACCAGGACAGTTCTGCAGGTCCGGATCAGGACGGTTCTGCAGACGGTCTCCTGCAGCAGATTGAAGCTGGAGGCTAAAATACGGCTGATGGAGAATCAATGCAGCACAGCTGGTAAATCACAGCCACAGAACCGGTCCCAGAGGACCAGAGAACCGGTCCCAGAGAACCACAGAACTGGTCCCAGAGAACCACAGAACCGGTCCCAGAGAACTGGTCCCAGAGAACCACAGAACTGGTCCCAGAGAACCACAGAACCGGTCCCAAAGAACCACAGAACCGGTCCCTAGAGAACCGGTCCCAGAGGACCACAGAACCGGTCCCTAGAGAACCAGTCCCAAAGGACCAGAGAACTGGTCCTGTAGGATCAGTTTTTATATCATTATGTAGTATTTTGAGTGTTTACAAAGTATCTCCAGTATTTCCAAATCGCACTGACGGGTTTGCTCTGTACTTCTCGTTGTACTCGTTGCCATGACAACACAACAACCTGCCTGAAGCTGAGTGTTGGACTGCAGCTCCATCTGGTGGTGATGTGGAGGTACTGCAGCATCCTGGCTGGAGACAGAGAACATCACCTGTCTCATCTGTCTTATCTGTCTCTCCTGTTAAATCTGGAGGGCATGCTGCTCTCCTCCGTGGTGACCTGTCTCACCTGTACCTGTCTCACCTGTAGGGCATGCTGCTCTCCTCCGTGGTGACCTGTCTCACCTGTACCTGTCTCACCTGTAGGGCATGCTGCTCTCCTCCGTGGTGACCTGTCTCACCTGTACCTGTCTCACCTGTAGGGCATGCTGCTCTCCCCCATGGTGACCTGTCTCACCTGTACCTGTCTCACCTGTAGGGCATGCTGCTCTCCTCCATGGTGACCTGTCTCACCTGTACCTGTCTCACCTGTAGGGCATGCTGCTCTCCTCCGTGGTGACCTGTCTCACCTGTACCTGTCTCACCTGTAGGGCATGCTGCTCTCCTCCGTGGTGACCTGTCTCACCTGTACCTGTCTCACCTGTAGGGCATGCTGCTCTCCCCCATGGTGACCTGTCTCACCTGTACCTGTCTCACCTGTAGGGCATGCTGCTCTCCTCCATGGTGACCTGTCTCACCTGTACCTGTCTCACCTGAACCTGTCTCACCTGTACCTGTCTCACCTGTAGGGCATGCTGCTCTCCTCCATGGTGACCTGTCTCACCTGTACCTGTCTCACCTGTAGGACATGCTGCTCTCCTCCAGGGTGACCTGTCTCACCTGTACCTGTCTCACCTGTAGGGCATGCTGCTCTCCTCCATGGTGACCTGTCTCACCTGTAGGGCATGCTGCTCTCCTCCATGGTGACCTGTCTCACCTGTACCTGTCTCACCTGTAGGGCATGCTGCTCTCCTCCATGGTGACCTGTCTCACCTGTACCTGTCTCACCTGTAGGGCATGCTGCTCTCCTCCACGGTGACCTGTCTCACCTGTACCTGTCTCACCTGTAGGGCATGCTGCTCTCCTCCACGGTGACCTGTCTCACCTGTACCTGTCTGACCTGTAGGGGATGCTGCTCTCCTCCACGGTGACCTGTCTTACCTGTACCTGTCTCACCTGTAGGGCATGCTGCTCTCCCCCACGGTGACCTGTCTCACCTGTACCTGTCTCACCTGAAGGACATGCTGCTCTCCTCCATGGTGACCTGTCTCACCTGTAGGGCATGCTGCTCTCCCCCACAGTGACCTGTCTCACCTGTACCTGTCTCACCTGTAGGACATGCTGCTCTCCTACACGGTGACCTGTCTCACCTGTACCTGTCTCACCTGTACCTGTCTCACCTGTAGGGCATGCTGCTTTCCCCCATGGTGACCTGTCTCACCTGTACCTGTCTCACCTGTAGGGCATGCTGCTCTCCCCATGGTGACCTGTCTCACCTGTACCTGTCTCACCTGTAGGGCATGCTGCTCTCCCCCATGGTGACCTGTCTCACCTGTACCTGTCTCACCTGTAGGACATGCTGCTCTCCCCCATGGTGACCTGTCTCACCTGTACCTGTCTCACCTGTAGGGGATGCTGCTCTCCTCCATGGTGACCTGTCTCACCTGTACCTGTCTCACCTGTAGGGCATGCTGCTCTCCCCCACGGTGACCTGTCTCACCTGTACCTGTCTCACCTGTAGGACATGCTGCTCTCCCCCATGGTGACCTGTCTCACCTGTAGAGCATGCTGCTCTCCTCCATGGTGACCTGTCTCACCTGTACCTGTCTCACCTGTACCTGTCTCCCCTGTACCTGTCTCACCTGTAGGGCATGCTGCTCTCCTCCATGGTGACCTGTCTCACCTGTACCTGTCTCACCTGTACCTGTCTCACCTGTAGGGCATGCTGCTCTCCACCATGGTGACCTGTCTCACCTGTACCTGTCTCACCTGTAGGGCATGCTGCTCTCCTCCATGGTGACCTGTCTCACCTGTACCTGTCTCCAATGTACCTGTCTCACCTGTAGAGCATGCTGCTCTCCTCCATGGTGACCTGTCTCACCTGTAGGGCATGCTGCTCTCCTCCATGGTGACCTGTCTCACCTGTACCTGTCTCACCTGTAGGACATGCTGCTCTCCTCCACGGTGACCTGTCTTACCTGTACATGTCTCACCTGTAGGGCATGCTGCTCTCCTCCATGGTGACCTGTCTCACCTGTAGGACATGCTGCTCTCCTCCATGGTGACCTGTCTCACCTGTACCTGTCTCACCTGTAGGGCATGCTGCTCTCCTCCATGGTGACCTGTCTCACCTGTACCTGTCTCACCTGTACCTGTCTCACCTGTATGACATGCTGCTCTCCCTCATGGTGACCTGTCTCACCTGTACCTGTCTCACCTGTAAGGCATGCTGCTCTCCCCCACGGTGACCTGTCTCACCTGTACCTGTCTCACCTGTAGGGCATGCTGCTCTCCTCCATGGTGACCTGTCTCACCTGTACCTGTCTCACCTGTATCTGTCTCACTTGTAGGGCATGCTGCTCTCCTCCATGGTGACCTGTTTCACCTGAACCTGTCTCACCTGTACCTGTCTCACCTGTAGGGCATGCTGCTCTCCCCCATGGTGACCTGTCTCTCCTGTACCTGTCTCACCTGTAGGGCATGCTACTCTCCTCCATGGTGACCTGTCTCACCTGTAGGGCATGCTGCTCTCCTCCATGGTGACCTGTCTCACCTGTACCTGTCTCACCTGTAGGGCATGCTGCTCTCCTCCATGGTGACCTGTCTTACCTGTACCTGTCTCACCTGTAGGGCATGCTGCTCTCCTCCATGGTGACCTGTCTCACCTGTACCTGTCTCACCTGTACCTGTCTCACTTGTAAGGCATGCTGCTCTCCTCCATGGTGACCTGTTTCACCTGTACCTGTCTCACCTGTACCTGTCTCACCTGTAGGGCATGCTGCTCTCCCCCATGGTGACCTGTCTCTCCTGTACCTGTCTCACCTGTAGGGCATGCTACTCTCCTCCATGGTGACCTGTCTCACCTGTACCTGTCTCACCTGTAGGGCATGCTGCTCTCCTCCATGGTGACCTGTCTCACCTGTACCTGTCTCACCTGTAGGGCATGCTGCTCTCCTCCATGGTGACCTGTCTCACCTGTACCTGTCTCACCTGTACCTGTCCCACCTGTAGGGCATGCTGCTCTCCTCCATGGTGACCTGTCTCACCTGTACCTGTCTCACCTGTAGGGCATGCTGCTCTCCTCCATGGTGACCTGTCTCACCTGTACCTGTCTCACCTGTACCTGTCTCACCTGTAGGACATGCTGCTCTCCTCCACAGTGACCTGTCTCACCTGTACCTGTCTCACCTGTAGGGCATGCTGCTCTCCTCCATGGTGACCTGTCTCACCTGTAGGGCATGCTGCTCTCCTCCATGGTGACCTGTCTCAGCTGTACCTGTCTCACCTGTACCTGTCTCACCTGTAGGACATGCTGCTCTCCCTCATGGTGACCTGTCTCACCTGTACCTGTCTCACCTGTAGGGCATGCTGCTCTCCCTCATGGTGACCTGTCTCACCTGTAGGGCATGCTGCTCTCCCCCACGGTGACCTGTCTCACCTGTACCTGTCTCACCTGTAGGGCATGCTGCTCTCCTCCATGGTGACCTGTCTCACCTGTACCTGTCTCACCTGTAGGGCATGCTGCTCTCCTCCATGGTGACCTGTCTCACCTGTACCTGTCTCACCTGTAGGGCATGCTGCTCTCCTCCATGGTGACCTGTCTCACCTGTACCTGTCTCACCTGTAGGGCATGCTGCTCTTCTCCATGGTGACCTGTCTCACCTGTACCTGTCTCACCTGTACCTGTCTCATCTGTAGGGAATGCTGCTCTCCCCCATGGTGACCTGTCTCACCTGTAGGGCATGCTGCTCTCCTCCATGGTGACCTGTCTCACCTGTACCTGTCTCACCTGTAGGGCATGCTGCTCTCCTCCATGGTGACCTGTCTCACCTGTACCTGTCTCACCTGTAGGGCATGCTGCTCTCCTCCATGGTGACCTGTCTCACCTGTACCTGTCTCACCTGTAGGGCATGCTGCTCTCCTCCATGGTGACCTGTCTCACCTGTACCTGTCTCACCTGTAGGGCATGCTGCTCTCCTCCACGGTGACCTGTCTCACCTGTACCTGTCTCACCTGTAGGGCATGCTGCTCTCCTCCATGGTGACCTGTCTCACCTGTACCTGTCTCACCTGTAGGGCATGCTGCTCTCCTCCATGGTGACCTGTCTCACCTGTACCTGTCTCACCTGTAGGGCATGCTGCTCTCCTCCATGGTGACCTGTCTCACCTGTACCTGTCTCACCTGTAGGGCATGCTACTCTCCTCCATGGTGACCTGTCTCACCTGTAGGGCATGCTGCTCTCCTCCATGGTGACCTGTCTCACCTGTACCTGTCTCACCTGTAGGGCATGCTGCTCCCCTCCACGGTGACCTGTCTCACCTGTACCTGTCTCACCTGTAGGGCATGCTGCTCTCCCTCATGGTGACCTGTCTCACCTGTAGGGCATGCTGCTCTCCTCCATGGTGACCTGTCTTTCCTGTACCTGTCTCACCTGTACCTGTCTCACCTGTAGGGCATGCTGCTCTCCTCCATGGTGACCTGTCTCACCTGTACCTGTCTCACCTGTAGGGCATGCTGCTCTCCCCCATGGTGACCTGTCTCACCTGTACCTGTCTCACCTGTAGGGCATGCTGCTCTCCTCCATGGTGACCTGTCTCACCTGTACCTGTCTCACCTGTAGGGCATGCTGCTCTCCTCCATGGTGACCTGTCTCACCTGTACCTGTCTCACCTGTAGGGCATGCTACTCTCCTCCATGGTGACCTGTCTCACCTGTACCTGTCTCACCTGTAGGGCATGCTACTCTCCTCCATGGTGACCTGTCTCACCTGTACCTGTCTCACCTGTAGGGCATGCTGCTCTCCCCCATGGTGACCTGTCTCACCTGTAAGGCATGCTGCTCTCCTCCATGGTGACCTGTCTCACCTGTACCTGTCTCACCTGTAGGGCATGCTACTCTCCTCCATGGTGACCTGTCTCACCTGTAAGGCATGCTGCTCTCCCCCCATGGTGACCTGTCTCACCTGTAGGGCATGCTGCTCTCCCCCCATGGTGACCTGTCTCACCTGTAGGGCATGCTGCTCTCCTCCATGGTGACCTGTCTCACCTGTACCTGTCTCACCTGTAGGGCATGCTGCTCTCCTCCATGGTGACCTGTCTCACCTGTACCTGTCTCACCTGTAGGGCATGCTGCTCTCCTCCATGGTGACGTCACACTCCTTCAGGTAGATCTCCAGCCTCCTCCTCTCCATCAGCCTCCGGGCAGCATCCAGGATCTGGGAGGCCAGCAGGGACTCCTCCTTCTCCTTCTCCTTCTCCTTCCTGGCATCGCTCCTCTCCTGCTTCCCGGAGTTCGCCCGGGTCACTTTGGGCTTCTTGGTGAAGCCGTACAGCTCCTCCACGCTGAACTTCCCCCCCTTAGCTCCGCCCACGCCGGCCGACGGTCCCGCAGCTCCCGATGCCGACGCCCGGCCTGCAAACATGACTGCGGCAGAGACAGGGGTACGTTAGGGGACCACCAGAGTCCCGGATCCAGGACTCAGTCATCACCCGGCATCTATGACATCTGTAGGGATGATCTGTTTACATGTTTACCCATCTGAGATCAGAGCTTTCTACCAGAAACCCAGACCTACGGATCCGTTCCAGGTTTTACCTCCACTGGACTGGACTAAGTCCAGACCAGAAACCCAGACCTACAGATCCGTTCCAGGTTCCACCTCCACCCAGGGACCCTGGACTGGACTAAGTCCAGACCAGAAACCCAGACCTACGGATCCGTTCCAGGTTCCACCTCCACTGGACTGGACTAAATCCAGACCAGAAACCCAGACCTACAGATCCGTTCCAGGTTCCACCTCCACTGGACTGGACTAAATCCAGACCAGAAACCCAGACCTACGGATCCGTTCCAGGTTCCACCTCCACCCAGGGACCCTGGACTGGACTAAATCCAGACCAGAAACCCAGACCTACGGATCCGTTCCAGGTTCCACCTCCACCCGGGGACCCTGGACTGGACTAAATCCAGACCAGAAACCCAGACCTACGGATCCGTTCCAGGTTCCACCTCCACCCGGGGACCCTGGACTGGACTAAGTCCAGACCAGAAACCCAGACCTACGGATCCGTTCCAGGTTCCACCTCCACCCAGGAACCCTGGACTGGACTAAGTCCAGACCAGAAACCCAGACCTACGGACCCGTTCCAGGTTCCACCTCCACACGGAAACCCTGGACTGAACTAAGTCCAGACCAGAAACCCAGACCTACGGATCCGTTCCAGGTTCCACCTCCACCCGGGGACCCTGGACTGGACTAAGTCCAGACCAGAAACCCAGACCTACGGACCCGTTCCAGGTTCCACCTCCACCCGGGGACCCTGGACTGGACTAAATCCAGACCAGAAACCCAGACCTACGGATCCGTTCCAGGTTCCACCTCTACCCGGGGACCCTGGACTGGACTAAGTCCAGACCAGAAACCCAGACCTACGGATCTGTTCCAGGTTCCACCTCCACCCGGGGACCTTGGACTGGACTAAATCCAGACCAGAAACCCAGACCTATGGATCCGTTCCAGGTTCCACCTCCACCCGGGGACCTTGGACTGGACTAAATCCAGACCAGAAACCCAGACCCACGGACCCGTTCCAGGTTCCACCTCCACCCGGGGACCTTGGACTGGACTAAGTCCAGACCAGAAACCCAGACCTATGGATCCGTTCCAGGTTCCACCTCCACCCGGGGACCTTGGACTGGACTAAGTCCTAATCAACTTTACTGACTACTTTACTCATTCCCAGGACTACTTAACACATTCCTCAGATACTTTACTAATTCCTAGCATGATTAACTCATTCCTGGGATACATTACTCATTCCTAGGATCACTTTACTAATTCTCAGGATAGTTTACTCATTCCTAGGACTACTTTACTCATTCCTAGGATTACTGTACTCATTCCTAGCATACTTTACTCATTCCTAGGACTACTTTTCTCAATCATGGGATTACTTCACTCATTCCTAGGATTACTTAACTATTTCCTAGGATACTTTACTAATGCCTAAGACTACTTAACACATTCCTAAGATACTTTACCCATTCCTTGGATTACTTTACTCATTCCTTGGATACTTTAGTCATACCTAGGATTACTTTACTCATTCCTAGTATACTTTACTCATTCCTGGGACTACTTTTCTCAATCATGGGATTACTTCACTCATTCCTAGGATTACTTAACTATTTCCTAGGATACTTTACTAATGCCTAAGACTACTTAACACATTCCTAAGATACTTTACCCATTCCTTGGATTACTTTACTCATTCCTTGGATACTTTAGTCATACCTAGGATTACTTTACTCATTCCTAGTATACTTTACTCATTCCTGGGATACTTTACTCATTCCTGGGCCTACTTTACTTAATCGTGGGATTACGTCACTCATTCCTGGGACTTCTTCACTCATTCTTAGGATTACTTTACTAATTCCTAGGACACTTTAGTCATTTCTAGGATCACTTTACTCATTCCTAGCATGCTTAACTCATTCCTGGAATTACTTTACTCATTCCTGGGATACTTAACTCATTCCTAGGGTTACTTTACTCATTCCTAGGATATTTTACTCATTCCTAGGACTACTTTAGTCATTCCTAGGATTACGTTACTCATTCATGGGACTACTTTACTAATTCCTCGAACCACTTTACTCATTCCTAGGACTACATTACTCATTCATAGGATTACTTTACTCATTCCTAGCATACTTTACTCATTCCCGGGATACTTTACTCTATCCTAGGACTACTTTTCTCCTTCCTAGAACTACTTCACTCATTCCTAGAACTACTGTACTAATTCCTAGGACTACTTTACTCATTCATCAAACTACTTTACTCAGTCTTGGGACTACTTTACTTATTCCTAGGATTTCTTTACTCATTCCTAGCATACTTTACTCATTCCTGGGATACTTTACTCATTCCTGGGATACTTTACTCATTCCTGGGCCTACTTTACTTAATCATGGCATTACGTCACTCATTCCTGGGACTTCTTCACTTATTCTTAGGATTACTTTACTAATTCCTAAGATACTTAACCTCATTCCTAGGATCACTTTACTCATTCCTAGCATGCTTAACTCATTCCTGGGATACTTTACTCATTCCTAGGATACTTTACTCTATCCTAGGACTACTTTTCTTCTTCCTAGAACTACTTCACTCATTCCTAGAACTACTGTACTAATTCCTAGGAACTCTTTACTCATTCATCCAACTTCTTTACTCATTCTTGGGACTACTTTACTTATTCCTAGGATTTCTTTACTCATTCCTAGGATAACTTTACTCATTCCTCGGATTTCTTTACTCATTCCTAGGATTACTTTACTCATTCCTAGGATTGCTTTCCTCATTCCTATGATTACTTTACTCATTCCTAGGATTTCTTTACTCATTCCTAGGATTACTTTTACTCATTCCTAGGATTGCTTTTCTCAATTCAGGGACTAATTTACTCATTCCTAGGATACATTACTAGGATTATTTCATTCATGCCTAGTACTTATTTTCTCATTTTAGAACCACTTTACTGCTTCTTAGGACTACTTTACTCATTCTTAGAACCACTTTACTGCTTCTTAGGACTACTTTACTCATTCTTAGAACCACTTTACTGCTTCTTAGGACTACTTTACTCATTCTTAGAACCACTTTACTGCTTCTTAGGACTACTTTACTCATTCTTAGAACTACTTTACTGCTTCTTAGGACTACTTTACTCATTCTTAGAACTACTTTACTGCTTCTTAGGACTACTTTACTCATTCTTAGAACCACTTTACTGCTTCTTAGACTACTTTACTCATTCTTAGAACCACTTTACTCCTTCTTAGGACTACTTTACTCATTCTTAGAACCACTTTACTGCTTCTTAGGACTACTTTACTCATTCTTAGAACTACTTTACTGCTTCTTAGGACTACTTTACTCATTCTTAGAACCACTTTACTGCTTCTTAGGACTACTTTACTCATTCTTAGAAACACTTTACTGCTTCTTAGGACTACTTTACTCATTCTTAGAACCACTTTACTGCTTCTTAGGACTACTTTACTCATTCCTAGAACCACTTTACTGCTTCTTAGGACTACTTTACTCATTCTTAGAACCACTTTACTGCTTCTTAGGACTACTTTACTCATTATTAGAACCACTTTACTGCTTCTTAGGACTACTTTACTCATTCTTAGAACCACTTTACTGCTTCTTAGGACTACTTTACTCATTCTCAGAACCACTTTACTGCTTCTTAGGACTACTTTACTCATTATTAGAACCACTTTACTGCTTCTTAGGACTACTTTACTCATTCTTAGAACCACTTTACTGCTTCTTAGGACTACTTTACTCATTCTTAGAACCACTTTACTGCTTCTTAGGACTACTTTACTCATTCTTAGAACCACTTTACTGCTTCTTAGGACTACTTTACTCATTCCTAGAACCACTTTACTGCTTCTTAGGACTACTTTACTCATTCTTAGAACCACTTTACTGCTTCTTAGGACTACTTTACTCATTATTAGAACCACTTTACTGCTTCTTAGACTACTTTACTCATTCTTAGAACCACTTTACTGCTTCTTAGGACTACTTTACTCATTCTTAGAACCACTTTACTGCTTCTTAGACTACTTTACTCATTCTTAGAACCACTTTACTGCTTCTTAGGACTACTTTACTAATTCTTAGAACCACTTTCTGCTTCTTAGGACTACTTTACTCATTCTTAGAACCACTTTACTGCTTCTTAGGACTACTTTACTCATTCTTAGAACCACTTTACTGCTTCTTAGGACTACTTTACTCATTCTTAGAACTACTTTACTGCTTCTTAGGACTACTTTACTCATTCTTAGAACTACTTTACTGCTTCTTAGGACTACTTTACTCAATTCTTAAAACTACTTTACTGCTTCTTAGGACTACTTTACTCATTCTTAGAACTACTTTACTGCTTCTTAGCACTACTTTACTCATTCTTAGAACTACTTTACTGCTTCTTAGGACTACTTTACTCATTCTTAGAACTACTTTACTGCTCCCTCTTAGGACTACTTTACTCATTCTTAGAACTACTTTACTGCTTCTTAGGACTACTTTACTCATTCTTAGAACCACTTTACTGCTTCTTAGGACTACTTTACTCATTTCTTAGAACCGCTTTACTGCTTCTTAGGACTACTCCTTACTCATTCTTAGAACTACTTTACTGCTTCTTAGGACTACTTTACTCATTCTTAGAACCACTTTACTGCTTCTTAGGACTACTTTACTCATTTCTTAGAACCGCTTTACTGCTTCTTAGGACTACTTTACTCATTCTTAGAACTACTTTACTGCTTCTTAGACTACTTTACTCATTCTTAGAACCACTTTACTGCTTCTTAGGACTACTTTACTCATTCTTAGAACCACTTTACTGCTTCTTAGGACTACTTTACTCATTATTAGAACTACTTCACTGCTTCTTAGGACTACTTTACTCATTCTTAGAACCACTTTACTGCTTCTTAGGACTACTTTACTCATTCTTAGAACCACTTTACTGCTTCTTAGGACTACTTTACTCATTCTTAGAACCACTTTACTGCGTCTTAGGACTACTTTACTCATTCTTAGAACCACTTTACTGCTTCTTAGGACTACTTTACTCATTCTTAGAACCACTTTACTGCTTCTTAGGACTACTTTACTCATTCTTAGAACCACTTTACTGCTTCTTAGGACTACTTTACTCATTATTAGAACTACTTTACTGCTTCTTAGGACTACTTTACTCATTATTAGAACCACTTTACTGCTTCTTA
>JALJCO010002799.1:0-223833 GCA_023101725.1 Atherinomorus stipes
AAATGATGTAATTTTGAGTAAATTATGGACACTACCCACTCAGGACACTTGGATTACATTGGGCGAGCAGTATGGAGGAATATTGACACGTTTTTGTGGACTTTTATGGACCTTTTGGCTCGGGCCTGTGAACTCCATTATATGAAAGTTGGGTGAAAACGTGAAGCCATCCTGATCGCTGGCTGCATTTGAGATATTAAAAAGTGCTCCAGAGTCTTGCTCACCATGAGGGTAAGTGGAAAATAACGTTAAATGTGTTCACCAATGAAACCTGGTAAACGGCCAATCAGAAACAGAAGAGGGCGGGTCGATGCATCCCCCAGAGTGGCGCGTGTTGGCATGTACATGGAAGTCGGGAACCGTTGGTCTGTCAGTACCTGTCCAAGTTTGGCTAAAACACCCGAGACGGAGGAATGGTTGCATGGGTGGAATTAATGAAGCTGCAAGCCTGCTGTTATCGGTAGATCCCCCCCCCCCCCCAGCTCTAAAATGACTGCTGGTAACATCGTCAGACAGCAGCTTTGAGTGTCTAATTAATGTTTTAATGATTAATTAATCACTGCTTATTAATGTTAGAGTTAATTTGAATGTAATGAAAGTTCCCCTGGCTTCTGCTGCGCAGTAGTGGAAGTACTACAGTGACGTCACAGCGTTTGTGGAGCTCCTCGGTGCAGTGAGCGCTGTAAACCTACATCTTATCTGGCATTCAAGAGACCGAAAACAGGCCTGACGGTGAAAACAAACCCTGCATCATAAGACTATGAACCTTTATCGTCTTGTTTTTACGGTTGGAAGTTTTCTCTCCCTGTAATCAGATATGATGACGGCCTCAGCGTCGCGGACATGAAACGATACTCACAAACCCACTGTGGAGCCACTAGCAGCTAGTTTGTGTGTTTTAGTTTATTGGGTATATTATATATTAATTACAGTTACTCAAGTGAATCAGTTGTGTGACTAAAGATCGAGGAAAAAATTAAATAAACCCAGATGAAGCTTATTAACTGTACTCTACATTTCTGTTATGCAAGCAGGTTGCAGTTGGTTTGAAGATAACCTGTAAATACTGAAGCAGCCATTGGCGGGTTCTCTAAACTGAATGAGATTTAAAATGCAGTGTTTAATTTTGACATGACTGAAGCTGAATTGAATATAGATGAATAACCCATCTGTGAAAACAGCTTCTTTATAAAAGATGTCCGATCAGAGCCGCAGCCGACCGTGACAAGATGTCATCAGAACCGTTCAGTTTCTGATCTATCTGGTTTCATCATGTATGCTCGAAGTTAACATGCTTTATTATATAACCAGTAATATCTGTTACTATTACAAATCACGTCGTTGATTTACTAGTCAGAAAAAAATACCACCAGTCAGTTATAATGTAAATGATTGGTTTTATTGTCTTGTAGCTTTAAAATCGATCTCTTCTAGTCTGTAGAATAATTATATTTATAGCAGCCAACCATACAGTATATTTAATGGAAGATCTACAAACATTAAAGACAAATTGATGAGGATCGACACTGATAATTCGCTGCTGACTTTTGTTTTTCACTGCAACTAAAACTAAATTTACAGAAGTACTGATATATCCAGTCCTCTTTCCTGGCACAGCTGGCACAAGTACACTTATTTCTTCTGATTTATTAGGTGTTGTAAGATTAATAGAACTTGTAAAGATTTATAGATGGGTAATTATTTGTAAGAATACATTACAAACTGAGTAAAATTTAAAATCTGTTAAATAGTTCAAGAACATTTTAGATAGATGGAAAGGAAAAAGGAATACTTTATTGATACCTGGCAGAAAATTCAGGTGTGTCACTCATCCAGCTAGTTAAATACACAAAATGTGGGACAGTACTGAAATACTTCACATTAAACTGACAAAAACTGTCAAATCTTATTCTTTCAAAATGTTGTTAGTCCTGGGTATTAAATAGTGTAGAAAAGTAAAGTCTTCTTACAACCTAAATGTTGCATACGAGAACCGAAGGGCAGATGCAGTATTTATCTGTTTTATTTGGAAATTTTGGAAAGCGACCAAATAGACGTTCTAAAAGCGTGGTGCGATGGGTCGGGAAATATGACCTGACCTGGAAAAATTTTCAGTCAAACAATTTTTTTTTGCTTTAATCCCTGCATCAGAAACGTGCAGCTCATCCTGCTCTGTTCATCTAGAACAGGGTGTCCAGAGGAGGTCCTTGAGGACCGCTGGTCTGCATGTCTTCATTGTTTCTCTGCTTCGACACACCTGACTGATACTACATGGATACAACAGCCTATGAAGTTCTCAGTAACTGGAGTCAGGTGTGTTGGAGCCGGGACGCATAGAAAACCTGCAGAAATGTTGCTTTTGAGGGCCGGAGCTGGACACCCCTGACTTTGAATCATGGGCACCAGGACCATAATCTTGCCCACAACCCCGACCTCAACATCACTGAAGCAGTGTGGGATTATCCGAACACTGAAAACAGAACAAACATCCAAAGAAGAACTTCTGGATCCTGGAGAACTGCATTTTCATTTCTGTGTTTGTGAGTTTCTGCTCCTTTTCTTGCTTTCCTGACAATTGAGAAATAAAAGATGGATCAAGATTTCATCTCATTTCTGTTGGTTTTCATATGGACCACTGCTGCTTTAAAAGCAGGAAAGAAAGATGACAAAAAAATAAAAGTGGATGATATGAATTTATGGTTTTATCAGCCTCATTAAACTGGAAGTTCTTTAAAAAGTCAACATGTTGCAGGTGTGTTATTTCCCCTCGTTTATGATCCAACTCTGGATGCTTTTAAAATACTTTTTGTGCCAAATAAAAAACAACGTACAGTTAAACCCAGAAAGTGGGATTACTGTGAATGTGTGTGTTAGTTTTCAAAGACACCCGGGCTATAAAATAATCATGAACACCATCACAGGATCGAAGTTTTTGGACTTCTGGTTATTTATTTTTTCAGGTTTTTATTAGCTGGAAGTTACATTGACATTTTGGACACATTTTTCCACAAAACTGCAGCTGGATTATTTGCAAACGGCAAGGAAATATATTCAAGTTCAGTGATTTGTGTTGCTTGGACATGTTTTTGTCTCTCCTCAGGAATCAACTCCACTTCGTGTCCTCACAAGGAAAAAAAAAAAACTTTTTAGTTGCCCACATGGTGGCGCCACAACATTACTGTTCAATATTCCTTCTCCTGATTCAGATACTTTACAAATTTCCAATAAACTTGCTGTCCGATTAAACATTGGTCGGGTTAATCAAAATAAAGTGTTTTTTTTTCCTAACAAAAAAGGAGTATATGCTAATATAGCCTACTGTGGGCCCTTGAGCAAGGTCTTTAACCCCCACCAACGGCTCCCCGGGCGTTCTGCCATGGCATCCCACCGCTCTCTCCTCTAAAGATTGGTAAAATGAACAGCCGAATTTCCCAGTTTAGATTAATTAAGGTAAATTATTAGTACTATTAAACCTTATATCCTTGTATTGGGTTTGGGTTTCAG
Organism: Atherinomorus stipes; assembly: GCA_023101725.1. Lineage (NCBI taxonomy): Eukaryota > Metazoa > Chordata > Actinopteri > Atheriniformes > Atherinidae > Atherinomorus > Atherinomorus stipes. The sequence goes on from JALJCO010002799.1 coordinate 3,505, forward strand.
ACAGTTTTCATCATTCAGGTGGACTACTTTATATATATATGTATATATATATATATATATATATATATATATAATTTTTTATGATAAAACAAAAAAATATGAAATAATTTTGGCACTTAAATTCGTCTGTATTCTCCTCATTTAGCAACGCAGTCAATAAAGCATCAGTTTAAATGCAAATTACAGATAAAAGTTCAAATTTAAGGCGTTTGTGTTGCTGCATGTGATGTCCCTCTGTTCCCATTTGTGACACCAATCAATTTTCTCCGTTTTCTACCAGGTCTGCATGAAGTGAGCCCAGTAAAAACATAACTTAGAAATAATTTCCACATTTCAGTGCGTTCTGTCGGACAAACCGGACGGTGATTATATTCATGGTTTTATTAAACAAGCATAATTTATTTAATGACAGACGATGAGGCAAATATCACAGAGATGAGTTTTACACAGAAGGCAACCGAGTACAGCAGGAGAGGCAGGCATATGATACTTCTTCGATAAATTGTGACATTTCCAGTCAACCTGCGCAAGTTCCTCGTAGTTTTTCTTCCTCTGCGGGGTTCGTCTATAGGCTCAAGTCATCGTAGGAGTAATATGGCTCCTCTACTGAGCGCACAGAGATTTTGAAGTGGCGTCGCAGGAAGCCTCCGTATCGCTTGTCCCACTTCAGGTTATTCAACTTTGGCCGGACCCTCCGCATGAAGCCCCCCGTAGCGCTTCTGTAGCTCCTCGGGCTCCTGGCTCTCCTGCTCCGTGGAGCCACTCCTCTTTGACTTAGGACCGAATTTGCGTAAAAAGCCCCGTAACGTTTCACATAATCGTGCAGGGTCTGCTCCTCTGCGGCGTCGTCTGCGTCCTGGGGGACGTTCGCGTCTCTCACCTCCAGCTGCTTCAACAAGTCCTCGTATTTCTTGGGCAGCGCTCCGGCTTTCAGGATGTAGTTGTCGCGCCAAGGGGAGGACGTAAAGATTTTGTTCTTGTTTTTATCTATCCTCTTAATGAAGCCGCCGTAGCGTTTGACCAGGTCCGCCTCGTGGCTCTCCTGCGCCTCCGCCGCCTCGTCCTCGGTGAAGTCCGCCAGCCGCGGAGCCTGGCCACAGCTCTCAGCTCGCCCCTCACTCCGCACTGCACGACTGCACAACACAGAGGCAGAGAGGAGAGTGTAACCGTCACCTGCTGTCTGTGCTCGAGGCAATAACCTTCACTCTTTGCCTGGATGTAGGCTTGGTTTTCGGGTTTGCTTTAAGGCATTTGGGCAGATTAAACCCTGAATGTCCAACAAACATCCCATAACTAGTTTTGAGAACATATTCTTTCTTCTTACCTCTGAATCTATAAAATAAAGCTAAAATATGGTAGCTTACAGACTTTGTATTTTACACAGTCATGGTCTATTTATTGTACTGATCAACTAAAAGACAGCTGCCATCCCAACTTGGTGTTTCTCGCCGGACAACAAAAAGACAGGTAAAGTTCAATAAATAGTAAAATTACCAACTTTTATGTCTTCTCTAATTTTTCCAGCTCTTGCGTAAAGTTGCCCTTACCAAGCTGCTGAAGGCGGCATCAGGACGAAGCATTTGTTGCGCGCATTTCTTGCACTAAAACGAACAATCTGCGTGGATGGAGGACGGCAAGCTCAGCATCAGCACCAGGACATACCACTCCATTCTTCACCAGATCTCTGACACACATAAATAAGGAATACAAGTTTTACTAAATCTGATTTTTTTTTTTAAGGGGGTGTGGGGGTGGGGGTGGGGGAAAGGATTCTGGCTCAGTTTGAGGATTCACACACTCTGGAATTCAGGAAATAAATTCACATTAACGGATAGAAATTGAATTTCGTGAAAATTCCTAATCTATAATGTTTAAATAATGGTCAATCGGGAAAAGACACTTGTACAGTGTGTAGAGCTGTGCGTCCTGCGTAATGCGCGCGCCAAGTTGCCAAATCTTTTTCAGTAGTAAAAATAATGGTTTAAATTAAAGTTTAAGCGATTAATTAAAATATAATATGAAGAGTTAAGTACCTTAGGAGTTGGACAGATACTTCCAGTCGTGCAAAGACTTGCAGAGGCGCATCTACCATTTACCAACTCGCTGTCCTCCGTCCAACACTTGCTTCCCCAGCGCGGCGTGTCCTTTTTTATCAGTGGAGCCTTGTCTGTGTCATCAGAGCAGCTTCTATTAACGGACCAATGGGAGGAAAAGTAGTGCAGAAACAATCCCACCGCCTCCCTGCTTCAGGGAGTTTTAACAACGCCCACACACGAAGGTATGGAAGCAGCCGCGCATTCAACACCAGCAGCAGACCATCATGACCATTTCTGTCTCTGGGGTGTGTGGATGAAACCTGGGGCTGCAAATCTCACCAAAGCTCTTTCTGTTTCATGTAAGACAGAAAGAAAGCAAAGCTTATCTGTAAGAGTTTATGTGGTCCAGATGTGATGCTGCCGCTGCTGAAATGAGGCCAAACGGCTCGAGACAAACCAAAGCACGGATGAGGCCACTGCGGTGTTGGTGAATCAGTGCAGATTCAAGGTGAATTTATCATCATCAAAATGTTGAATTGCAATCAGTCACACGATTCACATTTTTAATCCACATGAAACAAATCGCGTTATAATTTCTGGGATGCTTCTAATCTTCAGGTGGCCTCAGGGAACAGAAAGGCTGATGTTTGGACTTCTGGCAGGGACGTATCTAGGATTTAAAGACGGGTAGTAGAGGGGAAAGAATGATGATGATGATTATAAAAGTTATCGTATTTCTAACGCCACAATCATTAAAGGCAATAATGATTTTAAGGGGGCTTAAAGGAATAGTACACCCACAGAATGATGGTCCCTCATTTTCTACTCATCCTAATACAGAGCAAGACTGTGGAGCACTTTTTAATATCAGATGCAGCAGAAGATCAGTTTTCGTTTTCCCCCAACTTTTCATATCATGGAGGTGACCGGTGCCTGAAACAAAAAGGTCCATAAAAGTCCACAAAAACTTTTTATTCCTCCATACTGCCTGTCCAATGTAATCCAAGTGTCCTGAGGGGTAGTGTCCATAATTCACTGGAAACCACATCATTTACTATATTTTTAGAGCCTAAACAGCAGAACATTGCACTTCCCCCATGTGTGCTCACGCCAGTTCAGACACTTTCTTTCTTTCTTTCTTTCTTTCTTTCTTTCTTTCTTTCTTTCTTTCTTTCTTTCTTTCTTTCTTTCTTTTTTTTTGTTTCTTTTAAATCAATAGCCAACCCCTCTTGTGTTTGTCCGCAGCGCGTTCGCTCTTAGCACAATGTAAACAGCGAATTTCTTCTTCTACGCTTGCATTATCAACAAATAGGCACTGAACGCCACAGCTTCCATGGTGTCCCGAACTCGCATGGATGTGCATCAGAAAAGTCCAATGTTCTACTGTTTAGGCTATAAAAATCTACTAAATAATGTGGCTTCCAGTAAATTATTCACGCTACCCACTCAGGACACTTGGATTACATTGGACGAGCAGTATGGAGGAATATTGACAAGTTTTTGTGGACTTTTATGGACCTTTTTGTTTCAGGCGCCGGTCACCTCCATTATATGACAGTTGGGGGATAATGACACCCTATAAAAATGTCACCATCAGTGTAATGACATGTAGTGTTAATTACCGTTTTTAGCTAACTGTGCTAAACTGTTAGCACTGACAGACACATTTAATAAAAAACAAATAGATTTGACATTTTTTGTCAAATATGATTAGAAATCATTAATTCTATTGCAATTTAAGGAATTTATACCAAAAATTATACAATTTTATCATTTTTGAGTAGCACCTCATATCTAAGGCCTAAAACAGTACCATAAAAATGTCTAAAAAATGCTTTTTGAATACGAAAGTTTAGACAGACATGAGAAATTTGTCTCCACTGGTTGTTAAATCATATACAGTCATCCTCAAAAGTATTTATACCCTCCAATTAAAAAAAGGCTAAATTCACAATAGTAATTAAAATAACTGGACACTAAAGAAACTAATAATAAATAAGAATTTACAAAATTATAATTTAGAGAAATAAAATATTGTTTTTGAATTATGGTTGGAGATAATAATTAAAAAAAACAAACAAACTGTCCCAGACACATTAGAGCAGCTTTCCCATGAACATGGACCAACATACCTGTCAACAGGTGCAAACGTCTGATTGGACGTTCAGAAAACATCTGATTGCAGTGATTGCCTCCAAGTGTTGCTCAACAACATTTTAGCTTCGAAGCCCCATCATGCTTGTTTACTTGTTTTATTTTTTGTGTGTGTTTTTAATATTTTTTTAAAACCAAAATTCAAAATCAATGTCAAGATTTTCATAGAATTTTTATTTATCATAACTTTTGTCAATTTCATTTTATTTCACTGACAGCTGATCTTTTCCTTCTTTAATTGGAGGGTAGAAATAATTTTGAGAACGACTGTATGTACATAAATATACATAATATTGTTGCAGCAGGTGCTTTTAGTTGTTTGTTTTTTCTGCAGACCTCCACAGATCCAGTCCCCAGATCAGGATGTTGAAATTTCATTTGTCAGGTTGGAGGTTTGTGATCTCAACCTTAGCCTGCTTTCTTCTGATGTTGCAAATATTGATGAGTGGAGCTGCAGGTTACACTTGAGGAGTTTTCTTTCATCTTTGAACTGAAGATGTGGCCCACATCTCTTCTACACCTGTTCCATGATTCATCATTTATGATGCAGTGTGTTGTCATTTGTAGTGGCGATATAACCGAGCGGTTTGATGAAAGTATCCATGTGTACCTATGACCAATGACAACATCACTGACACAAAAGTAAACAGAATATTTGTTTCCTCAAATTGAACCAAAATTCAAGGTATTTATTAAACATTAACAGGACTGTGGGGGCGCGTTCATACTGGCACTGATTGGTCCGCTTCCGGGGACACACTTCAGAAGTGACAACTACAAAAAGTCATTTATGATTACGGTTCTTCATTATGAGTTTATGAATCACATCTATGAAACAACCGTCAGAAACATGTGGTCATGGCGATGACGTCATGTGATGCCAAAATGGCTTCCATGAAGAGGTGCAGACCTGCAGACAAGATGATGGAAGATGCGACCCCCACGCCCACATCTCTCCTCTCCTTTCCCTCTGCTTTCCTCTCCAAATGTATCAGGAAATAATGAATATTACAGTTTTTCTAAATTGTTCAAACACTATTTTTGAAATTTCCCTCACTTTTTCACTACTTTAAACACTAATCCCATAACTCAAACTACTTTTCCAAAACCTCTGCTTCTTGCTGCAAAAAGAAGTTATTGACTCAAAACAGCATCAGGCCTCAAAAAGCGACACTATTTTCAAATCAGGCCCCAAGCACAGCAAAATGTAGAACACTACAGAGCAATCAGGAAACACTAAAAGGAAAAAAGGAAAACCGAGTTCTCAGAACATCATGTTGTGAAAATGTTTTTTTTTTTTTTTTTTTACAGTTTTTCTCAGTTGCTAAAACACTAAATCTCATTCTCAAAGCCAATTTTTCAGAAGCCTAAACCAAGGTATCAAATCAGCCTCTTGTGATCAAAACCTAAAGCACGTTTCACATCACTAGACACTGTTTGCAAACACATTTGCATTGTGATGCACTTGCTGTGCAAAATGGTGAACACATACTGCACACTTTGATCACAACTAAGACACAGTTGTCAGCAGGTAAACACAGTGACTCAAAATTAATTTCACCTTTGGCTGATGAGGGAACCAATATAAACCAGTTGAGGAAGCTGTGGGAGGTCAAGATTTTGCGATGGATAGAGGAAATCAGAGGAGAGGAAGAGTACGCATAAGAGGTGGTCAACGGTGAGGACATGAGGGGGCAAAATCAGGTCAGACGCAGAGCCTTCATTTCAGGTGAAATCCGTGCAACTGTGATCTGCCATGCTACAGTCCAAGGAGGTTATGTTTTTGATGCGTTGGTTTGTTTATCTGTCTGTCAGCAACTTTACGGAAAAAGTTCTGGACGGATTGACCTGAAATATTCACCAGTCATGAGCCTCAGCCCAAAAACGAACCCATTACATTTTTGGTGGTGATTCAGATCTTCTGGATCCATGATTTTTTTTTAAGGATTCTTTATCATTGCGAGTTCTGGTTGGCAGACGTCTGCGCTCTACTACTTTATGTTATCGGTTCCTCTGTGTTGTGACATGATGCATTTGGCCTGATGTAAATAAAAAATACATACATTTTGACAGCATGATGCTCTGAGAAACATGTTTTCCTTTTTTCCTTCTAGTGTTTCCTGATTGCTCTGTAGTGTTTTACATGTTGCTGTGCTTGGGGCATGATTTGACAACAGTGTCTCTTTTTGAGGCCAGGTGATGCTGTTTTGAGTCAGTAACTTCCTTTTGCAGCAAGAAAAAGAGGTTTTGGGAAAGTAGTTTGAGTTTGGGGTTTAGTGTTTAAAGTTGTCAAAAACTGAGGGGACATTTCAAAAATAGTGTTTTAGCAATTGAGAAAAACTGTAAATTTACATCAGGCCAAATGCATCATGTCACAACACTGAGAACTCATTACATAAAGTACTAGAAAAGCACTCGGAGAGCACAGACCTCCGCCAAGCAGCTCTCGCAATGATAAAGAAGAATTCTTCAAAAAATTCATGGATCCAGAAGGTGATCTGGATCACCACCAAAATTCAATGGATTCGTCCTTGAGCTGAAGCACACGGCTGGTGAAAATTTCAGGTCAATCCATCCAGAACTTTTTCCGTAAAGTTGCTGACAGACAAATCAACGCCACCAAAAACATAACCTCCTTGGCGGAGGTGATAGCATGGTTTATCACAGTTGTATGCCTTTCATCTAAAATTAAAGCTCTGCATCGGACCTGATTTTGCCCCCTTCGACATCCCCATCCACGACCACCCTTGCAACTATCTCTTATGCATACCCTTCCTCTCTGATTTCCTCTATCCATTGCAAAATCTTGTCCTCCCAGAGCTTCCTCAACTGGTTTATATTGGTTCCCTCATCAGCCAAAGGTGAAATCAATTTTGAATCACTGTGTTTACCTGTTGAGATCTGTGTCTTAGTTGTGATCAAAGTGTGCAACATGTGTTCAGCATTTTGCACAGCAAGCGCATCACAATGCAAATGTGTTTGCAAACAGTGTCTAGTGATGTGAAGTTTGCTTTAGGTTTTGATCACAAGGGGACTGATTTGATACCTTGGTTTAGGCTTCTGAAAATTTGGCTTTGAAAATGAGATTTAGTGTTTTAGCAACAGAGAAAAACTGTAATGTGAGACTGGAAGGAGAGTGTGCTGTCGAGGACGATACCCAGACTCTTAACCTGAGGGGAGGGGAAGACAGTTGAGTCATCGAGGGTAATGGAAAAGTTATTGGCTTTGGAAAGAATGTGAGGTGTGCCTACTAGGAGGACTTCGGTTTTAGAGCTGTTCAGTTTGAGGAAGTTGGATGGAAACCAAGAATGGATTTCTTGGAGACAGAGGGTGAGGGAGGTTGGTGGGAGTGAGGCAGATGGTTGAGTAGAGAGGTAGAGCTGGGTGTCGTCTGCGTTAGAGATGTCCCGATCCGATCACGTGATTGGGGATCGGGGCCCGATCACGTGATTTCAGACTCGATCGGAATCGGCTGTTACTTCCCGATCAGGGATCGGTTAAATGTTTCCTTTACTGATACGGCAGCAGCGGGCTGCTCCTCTTTTTCCTCTGCGTGGTTTCCTCTCAGTTTCGGTTTTATGACCAGCGGTTGGTTTGATTCTGCCTCATGTGAACCGCCCCGTCCTGCACGCAGCTCAGTGCTGTTTACAGCATCACCGGGCGGTGCAGGAGTTTAAATGTAACGCACCAGCAGGCAGCAGCCTGTTCACTCAGACATAACTACAGGGAAGGCGGCTGCAGGTGAACTGATGATCCGCTTTTAAAAGTTTGATCCGTTAATCAAAGCAAACAACAATAAGTCAACATAACGTGTAACACGTGGTTCATATTTAGCAAAGCAACGCGACAATGTGCTGGTTTAACGTTAGTTGTGCAGCGCGTGCATCGCTGCGGGTTTGACGGGGCTGCTGGTTGACGTGACCCGCGGAGAAGTGACAGAAAAAAGAAAAGAAAGCTGCTTAAACTTTGTTTGCCATTAATGAACGGAGTAAAACCGAAGCACACATTACATTAGGCCTATCTGTTGTTTCAGAGTTTATTTGAAATCTAGTGTTGGTTTTATTTGCTGTCCAAAAATAATCATGTGTTTCCAAGCTTCAGAGAAATGGAGAAATAACCAGCTTCCTTTGTGATTTCCACAGACATGCATAAATGATTACTTACTCATTAATTTGACGTTAGTTTGGTATATAAATGTATGCTAAATATGTTTTCTTTTTTTAGAATATGGCTGGAAGAATGTAGTTGATCAGAGGAGGTGTCATAATAAAGTAAAATAAGAATAAATAAAACGAAAAAATACAACAAATATGGCACCTCCTGATTCCCCAATTGCACCTTCGAGCTGATAGGATTCAGAATCAGATTAGGCAGCAGTGCTTCCCCTACAGACCACTGCTGTAGGGGAAACACTGTCTTTTTCTCTTAAATTTTCATTTAATTATAGAAGTATCGGATCGGGACTCGGTATCGGCCGATCCTCAAAATCAAATGACTCGTACTCGGAATCGGGGGCAAAAAACCCTGATCGGGACATCTCTAGTCTGCGTAGCAGTGGAATCTGATGTGATGCTTATGGTGGATATAGCCAAGAGGGAGGATGTAGATGATAAACAGGAGGGGCCCCAGGACAGAACCTTGGGGCACACCAGCAGAAATGGTGAAGGAGATGGATTTATGAGATTTGAGTTGTATGAACTGTGTCCTATCAGAGAGATATGAAGTGAACCAGGCTAGAGGGGTGTGGCAGATATCGACTTAGGAGAGTGACGTGGAAAATGGTGTCAAAAGCTGCTGTAAGGTCCAGGAGAATGAGGAAGTAGTCCAGAGTCAGAAGCCATGAGGAGGTCGTCAGTGATCTTGATGAGTGCGGTTTCAGTGCTGTGCAGGGGGCAGAAGCCAGATTGAAACTGTTCGTAAATATTGTTGAACATCAGGTGGCTGTGGGGTTGGGAGGCAACAGATTTTTCCAGAATTTTGGATATGAAGGGTAGATTGGATATGGGATGCCAGTTGTTGAAGTTGGTGGGGTCCATGTCAGGTTTTTTAGAATTGGGGGGACTGTGGCGGTTTTGAGTGCAGAGGGGACTGAACCAGAGCTTAAGAAGGAGTGGATAATTTTGGGGATGAGAGGAGCAAGTGAAGAGCAGCAGTATTTAACCAGGGTGGACGGGAGAGGATCGAGCTGACATGTGGAAGGTTTGGATTTATGAATGGAGTCAGAGATGGCTTGAACAGAGGGAAGGTCAGAACTGGAGAGGGTGGTTGGAAGAGATGGGTAGGGGGTAACGAGGTCACCTCCAGAAACTACAGCTCCAGATGAGATCAGGTGTTTATGGATATCTGTGATTTTGGAGACGAAAAAGGACATGAGTTTATTGCAGAAGTCATGGGAATGCATATGATGGGGAAGGGAGTCAGGAGGTTTGGTGATGGAGGTGAGAAGGGAAAGGAGGGTTTTGTAGTTGTGACGATTGGAGTGGATTAAGTTGGAGTAGTACACAGATTTGGCGGAGGAGAGGGAGCTCTTGTACAGTGTAATGTGGTCCTTGTACATATTTCTGTGAATGGTGAGTCCAGTTTTATTGGCAAGGCGCTCCAGCTGACGACCGCAAGATTTGAGTTGACGTAGAGCAGGAGTGAACCAGGGAGCTGAGTGGGTGAAGAAGACTGATCTCACAGAGGTCTGACTTTTTTCCTTCCTTTTTATGAAGACATGATGTGTTGATACTGTCAGGATGGAAGAACCATTTCACCCAGTAGAACAAAAAGTGTTTGTGAGCAGGATTCCCAACTCTTTACACACAAGCTTTAAAGCAACCCTTACCGATCTTACAGTTAAGAAAGCACAGCAGGATTATTTGAATATAAACAGTCCTGCCTCACTTCTAAGACACACCCCCTCATTCCCTCCGCCTCCCAATGCAGAAGCAAAGGGCTGACAGGCAGGTCCATTGGCCAATCCTAGGGGTGCACCCCACTTCAAGGATTGGTTGGAGTTTTAATTGAATATTTAGAGATTGGAATGATATTTTATTTTGATTAATGGTGGGTCTGTCTTTTATTTCAGAGTTCCATTACCTCATCCATAGTATTTTACCCTATTAAAAAACCACTGTGTACAGGTGTAACAATGCAACATCGGTAAAGGTTGCTTTAACACGACACTGTTTGATATTTTGCGTTCGAAGACTTCTTCTGCCTGATTGATGCAGGTCAGTGCTGAGTGAAAATAGAAATGGTCAGGTGGAAGGACTGGTCTTAAAATGAGGGGAAAAAACAGAAAATGTCCAAAGCAAAACTTTGAAAGACCTTCAGAAAGAAGACTACTTTCAAGGTTTAGAGGAGTGAAGCATTTCTTGTGAAGCAAGGCTTTGACAGTGCTGTAAATGAGCAGTTTGTCATCTCTTGATGGCAGTGGTGGGCCGTCAGGGCCTTCAAAGCCTTCTCTGCTGGCCTAAACACTATCAGAAGCACTAACCTATATTTACAACCTAAATTCTAATTTTCTTTTATGCATCTGTGTTAATTCATTAACAACAATCCATTCTCTTAATTTCTTGACGTTTCTTTTGGCTGTGCTGCTTTCATTACATACATGTGGTTGCTAGATTTTTTGGTCCAATCAGAATTCAGCCTTTGTGTGTTTCCATGTCAGTCTAATCTGCCCAGGGCCTTCAGAATCAGTAGTGCTGGCCGAAGCAGCTTTAACAATATTAGCAATGGACTTTTTCTTTAACCAATCAGATTTAAAATTTGCCCCACAGGGCCAGCTAGCAGGCCGGCAGTAACGTCAACGTTTTCTGTCATCTGATTGGTTAGTTAGGGCAAAACCTTTACAGACAAGTTCAGCTAGCGACGATCTGCACTTTTCTATCCGCTTTTGTTTAAAGTTTTTCTGGCCACAATGGCTGACGGAGTCGGAGAGACTGATCCGGTCTCGGAGATATTAAAACATCCATTTTCAAGGCGGAATTTCCAAGAAAAGCTAGACATCGTTACAAGAGGTCGGCCAACCCCGAAGCTTGCTAACTTGTCTCAGCCGGGAAAAGGGTTTGTGCGCCACTTCCAGACCAGTGCCTATGAGCGGTACCACTGGCTTACAGCCTCCGAGGAACTTGGCAAATTATACTGCTGGGAATGCCTGTTATTTGCAAGTGATCGATTTGGTGTTTGGAGTCACAAAGGGTTTGCAAACTTGAGCTGTCTCACTAAGGCAGCGGGGCGACACCAAGCCACAGCAGGGCACTTGCAGGCTGCAGTGCTCTTGAGAACATTTGGGGAAGCCAGAGTTGATCTCCAGCTCAACGAACAAGTGCGCAGAGAAACTGAACTTCACAATGAAAAGGTGAAAAAAAATAGAGAAATACTGAAAAAACTGATAGATTGTGTCATATTTTTGGGTAAACAAGAACTTCCATTCAGAGGACACGATGAAAGCGCCGGATCCACAAATAGAGGGAACTATATGGAGCTTCTTTCTTTTCTAGCTGAAAATAATGCAGACCTGCATTACCATCTCTCCACCAACAAAGTGTTTTGTGGGACTTCAGGGAAAATACAAAATGATCTGATCAATGCCATTGGCGACGTGATGAGAGAAGAGATCAAAACAGAGGTTCATGAAGCACCTTTTGTTGCTGTTATGGTGGATGAGACGACAGACGTAAGCAACGCCGCGCAGCTCTCCCTGGTCCTCCGTTATGTGACGGAGGCAGGTGTCAAGGAACGGTTCGTTACATTTGAAGATGTCACAAGTGGCAAGCGAGCTGATGACATCGCTGCACTTATCACACGTTTCTTGGAAGAATTTGGATGCCTAGATAAAGTTGTGGCACAGTGTTATGATGGCGCAGCAGTCATGTCATCAGGACTAAATGGCGTGCAGGCCAAAATTAAGGAGAGAGCACCTATGGCTTTATTCATACACTGCTATGCACACCAACTAAATTTAGTACTGACCCAAGGGGTCTCAAAGCTTAAAGAATGCAAGATCTTTTTTGCCCACCTCAACGGCCTAGCTGCATTTTTCTCCCGATCTCCAAAGCGCACGCAACTACTGGACGATATTTGCCAGCGGCGTCTTCCTCGTGTGGCACCAACTCGGTGGCAGTACACCTCAAGACTGGTGAGTACAGTTTTTGAGAAAAGAGATGCCCTGAAAGAGGTGTTTAACCACATAGTGGAACATCACGAGGAATATGACGATGACTCCGTGTGCAGTGCGGATGGACTTAATTCACGTCTTGATGACTTTGAGTTTTGCTTTTTGCTGCACGTGTTCAGTGGGATCTTTGACCATTCCAATGTGCTTTTTGGGATACTACAGAACAAATCACTGGATGTACAGTTCTGTCTGGCAAGAGTGAAGGAGTTTTGTGACACCATTCAGCAAGAGAGGGGTCGTTTCGGTGCCATCTACGCCTCCACTGAGCGCACCGCGGGTGCTCCGAGCGCACGGAGAGGGCCAACGCAGGGAGATGTACGCACTCATTATCGGCAACTCCACAAGTGTATTCTGGACAACATTCTTTGCCAGTTACAGAATCGGTTTCAAGATCACGAACAATTGATGTTTCTCTCCCTTCTTGACCACCAGCAATTTCAGACATATCGGAAAAGGTTCCCACACGCAGCCTTCTCCAGCTTGACGCAGAGCCACGGAACACTGTTTGATCTGTCCTGTTTAAAGACTGAGCTGACTGTGATGTATGCTATGACGGACTTTGAAGGGAAATGCCCCACTGATCTCCTCAATTTTCTGCGCCAAAAAAATCTGAGTGAGAGCATGCCACAACTGTACAGATTGTCATGTCTGACTGTAACAATCCCTATATCCACTGCCACTGTCGAGCGAACATTCTCTGCCCTCAAAAGAATAAAAACATATGCCAGGAATACGACGGGACAGAGTCGACTTGCAGCCTTGGCCTCCATGGCAATAGAAAGGGATCTTCTGATGGAACTAAAAAGCAGAAATCATCTCTATGACAGAGTCATTGAAGTCTTCCTTCGCAAAGACAGACGGATGGATTTTGTTTATAAATAATCGGCATCTCTGGTGAGTGTGATATATTTTATTTAAATTTTCTATGTTTTTGTCTGGCAATTAGAAGCATATTGATTCTGAACTGCTCCTGATGATGTGAATATGGCGGAGTCGCGGTTAGGTTTGGCGGTATGAACTGGGCTTCTTGCTTTATTGATCACTGTATTGTTCAACCTCACGCAAATCCCCCTCTCGGTCATATGAACGCTTGTTACATTGCAGATATTCGTATAGCATTGGTGGTTTCTTTTATTAAAATGTGAAAGTGGTGATATTAAGAAGTCATTAAGTCCGGGAGTGCCCACTGAAGGCCCAGGTACCAGATGCACGGCCCGCCACTGCTTGATGGTTAAAAAAACAAAAACCCTTAAATACAGGTTTTAGAAAACACCATCAGAAAATGTGTAACCTGAGAAATGTCGTCAGTTGTCATGGACAAGTTCACGTCTCGGACGTTGCTTTCAAGGCTGACGGCTGCAATGTTTGGTTTTTTTAAATTCAGACTCCATTGACTGTGATGATAATTGCATCATGTCTCGTGATACTGATGCAGTTCGGCTGTGTGGAAAGTGGTCCAAGGTTGATCCAGATTTTCTTTCACACTGGGAAAAATAAAAGAAGAGAAACAGAACCCAATTACCTGAAAAGAGCTTCCTATTCAGTACAAGACAAATATGAAACCACGATGTAATCTTCTTTTGTGATGGAATTACAGCATTGAAGATAACTGTTACTATGGTTACCTCAACATTTTTCTTCCAAAGGTTTTAAATGAAATGACTTAAGTTATGATGGGATTCTTGTGAGGTTATAAAGGAAAAGATTACTGTTTAGATTTAAAATAGTTATGAAGTTAACCCTGGATTGGATTACTGATGACACAAATACCAACATGTTTTAACATTTTCCAGCAGATCATGACGGCTGTTTTTTCTTTAAGGTACAGCTTCACTATTCTGTAAATGACTAAGCTCAGGCATTTAAGCATAACTAAATGGAATCAGAGGAAACGTCTTTGTGGTGGGACAAGAGTAAACCAATCATTCATTCAGTATATACTGCTTATTTCAATTCAGGGCAGCGGGGTAAAGTTGTAACATTTACCATTTAAATGTAAATCTACCATGTAACTTGTGTGAACCTTTACTAAACAACCACAAAGGTGTGATTTTCAGGTGTTTTTTTTTTTAAGATTTATAAAATATAAGTACATTTAAAATGTGATACAGCAACACGCACCAGCAAAGAAACAGCTGAAGAAACAGTAACATAATCCTGGCTGATTCTCCAATCAGCAGATCAAATGGTGACAGGGTAGGGTGTCAGCATCGGGTATAAACGGAGCATCCACCAATGGTGAAGCCTTTCCAAGCGATGATGAATCACGGCTCAGTACTTGTGTCAAACCCTTTCAAAGAATCATCAGTAAGTTAAAAGAATATATTTCTCAGCGACAGATTGTAAAGAACTTCTAGTCTTTCAGCATAAGATTCAGGAATTTTGGCGATATTACGTCGTCTAAAGGCTAACTGTACATTCAGACCCAAAGATGCCCGAGGCAAAGCGGCAAGATGTTTTTGCCGCTTTGGTCGCACTTCATGTGACTGATGTCAACTTTAAATTGCACTGGTCATTTAAAGGAGCTGCAAAGCGGACTTCTTGACAGCATCCTTGCTGTTGCTCACCTCCCACTCAGTCAAAGCTGCAGAGCTGCAGGACGTTTTGTGTGGTCATTAAATACAGGAGAAAAATTGCAGTGCATGAACATCAATTAAAATCAACATCTTATTAGTCACAAGTGGACTGACATGCAGTATTGAGCAGAAAACAACTAACTAGTGTTGGAGTTATGATTTCAAACTTTTATAACTAAAATATGACCGAAACAAAAAAGCAGTGATGACAATGAACTCAGAATACAGCTTCAAACTTTGCAACAGAGAAAAGACGGAGTCAGAACTGCGGCAGCAGCTGTTTCTGGGATCTTTGTTTAGACTCCAGAAGAAACGGAAGAATCTCCACGGATCACCCAGCCCGTTTAGCCCGGTAGAACCAATCCAGCCACAGTTTGTCCGCTAGTTTGGTGAAGCGGCTTCATTTAATGTAGAACATAATCACATTATTCTCCAAGATGCCCAACACTGACGTATAAAACTCGCTGCGAACACAAACTCAACACAGATTCACAAGCTGTGTGGAAAGTAAGCAGAATGTGCGTCTGGTCATTTTCTCACATTTATGCAGAGTTGATGCGTTTTAACACGTTGAATGCGGGATTCCATATATTTTTAGTTCGTATGTTTATCACAGAAATGCATAAAACTACGCAGGAATGAAGTCCTGTATGACACGAAACGTGTGCGTGTGTGTGTGTGTGTGTGTGGGGGGGGTGTGTGTGTGTGTGTGTGTTCTACAGGCCCAAAGAAGAATAGCCAGGAGCAGGAGCCGGAGAACTTTTACGGAGAACGGGGAAAGGAGTGAGGCGGTCAGTAAATGAATTTAATTCCTGTTCATAACTGTTATTATTGTATCATTAACATGGTCTGCCATGACTATAAATATGCGTTTTTAACGCTTAAAACCATCGGGACTCATCATGGATGTGGATGACATCACTGTGATGTGTGCTGCTGCTGTACACCTGAAGAAGACGCCGTCGCCGGGTTCCTCTCTATAGGTTTGGGTGCAGGAGGTTTCCTCTGCTGTGCTGGAGCTGCGGCTGGACAGAGACGGTTCCAGTGAGACTTCAGGTCGGACGTCCAGCAGGTTTTTTCTTTTCTTTTCTTTTCTTTTCTTTTCAACTTTGGTTTCGGTAGCCAAAAAGAAGTACATTACCAAAGATAGGCCCGAGCACAGGTTATCAGCCTCTTAGCATCCATAGGCGCTAGGGCTGGGCGATAATGGAAAAAATTATAATCACGATTATTTTGACTGATATTGAAATCACGATTAATATACACGATTTTTCATTGATTTTACAAAAAGTGTTTATTGAACCACATAACTCAACTTGAAATATAACTTTTTTATTTAAATTAAACCGAAAATAAATTAGAAACAAGTAAAGAAGTAAAATAAGAATATTATTCAAAATAATAATAGCAATAAAAATTTATACTAAGTCTACATGCATTCCTGTTCTATACTCCCTGCAGTTTGCTTCCTATAACTCCACCAGTCTGTTCGCTTCAGGATTAATTGTTTTTCTTCGAATACAGTGTTTTTATGATCGTGAAAAGGCAAAATTTAAATCACAATTAAAATTCGATTTATTGTCCAGCCCTAATAGGCGCTTTCGGACTGTAGGAAACTTTTGGAGTTTCTATAACCTTTTTGGGAACCAGGCTGTTTCTTTGTGCATTCGGACACATAGGAACGAAGGACCTCGGACCTCGGACTTCAGTTCCTAGAACCTTTTTAGCTCCTACTCCGAGGCAGGGTCTTTTCTGGGTTCCATAGGAACTGAAATACGTGGATGTTTGGGGATTGGTAGAACTGGCAAGCCCCGCCCCTTGCGTGAGCTCCGCTTCTTCCAGCCCCGCCATATTTAAAAAGTCTCACAGCTGTTTACTGAGATCGTAATAACAACACAAACTGTTACAATAGGAATGTACCAATTCATTATCAAATCGATCACAAAAGAATGAGTGTGTTCTTGGAACCAAAGTCACATGCGTTCAAGGGCGCCCGCAGAGATTTCTTTTAGGGTTGGCCAGAGAAAATAGCAGGGTGGCCAAGGGCTATTAAAGGATAGTTTTTGCATTTACTCATCAGTAACATTTCTGCATCACCCTGACTTCTTTGGACACTATTTAGATTAGTCGTAGATGCACGTATATCCATATAATGGCAGTGTGGGGCCAGAATGAATGGGCCTTTTTATAAGGCATCTGCAGCAAACTTCCTTAATTTCAACACTATGCTGTAGAAACTCGAATCTTACCATATATATTTTTCTAATTTCTGATCAAAATATCTCATTACACTCAAAATAAGACACAATCATCTAAAGCGAAACATGTCAGTGAGATATAGAAACTTGTTTTAAGACAAATACAACTTATTTCAAGAAATCTTATGAGAAAATTTCACTTCTTCCATTGGCAGAACTTTTTGCTTATTACAAGCAAAAAACAAACAAACAAACAAAAAAACCCCACTTTTTTTGTTGCATGTAATAAGCACTTTAGTTTTGGTAGATTATCTCTTTCATGTTTCAATTCTGTATCATATTATGGTGATAGCCTATTAGATCTCATGATGATGCTGCTACTGTTAGTGATGATGATGATGTTTTGGTATCTTTCAGGTTGTTGAACATTATTAATTTATAATATTACTACTACATTTTATATTTGAACATTTTTCCCTGAATAAATGTAAATAATCTTAACCTGTACTTAAGTTATTTGATCATTGAAAGATGTTTTTAATCCTATTTTTGTTTAATTTACTCATCAATATAAATTATTTTTGTTTTAAAAGGATTTCTTTCCAGTACTTCTGTTCTCAAGTTTAACTTATATCTAATATTGCCCTTGCATTCAACATATTAAAAGAGTTGTATCATGCTTTTCAAACGTTCCAAAAGTCAAATACAGGCTTTTATAAGCTAAATATGTTCCCCATGTGCTACTATAGAAACTAATTTGTGTTGGTGTCAGCCAGTTATTTTAAGGGAGCGAGAGCTTGGCCTGAATATTCAAATATATGACTCAAATATGCACAAATGAAGAAAAAAAGTTTTTTTTTTTCAGAAATAACACAGTAACAAGCTGAAAAGCTCTTAAAAGTCCATTAGTCATGATACGGCTTCTTTTAAGGCAAACTGTACAATCGTGATTTTCTTTGAAGGGACTAAAAGTATCAGTATCATTAAAAACAGTACTATAAACTACTGGTATCGTATCAACAGGAAAACATTTCGGTATCACCCATCCCTACACACATCTGTAGACGGCTTGATTTCCTGAGATTTCCATCAACAGCTCAGCGTCCATCTGCCTACAAACAGCCGGCGGGATTACTGATGATGTATGCAATTGAATGGATTTCCCACTTTGTAGGTGTTGACTTTCAGCTCTCCCCCGTGTGGCTCCACTTTAAGTGGCAAGGGGTAAAACAGAGAAATGATGTTGACAGCATTCTTAGGTAACGGAAATTTTTCCACACCTGCCTAAAATTTGTGCACAGTTCTGTATATTGTGGCAAATGTAAAGGTGTTACAAGTTTAATTCCTTCCCACCTGTAGATTGCTCGCAAACGCTCACTCGCCCAGTTAGCATTACCAACATTACAGAACTGGCTAACGGTTAATTAGCATGAACAATGTTCAACTTACATGCCCAGGAGGAAAGCAGCAACCTCCGCAGGGCTTTGAGCCCCTTTACTACTTTCACCCTCATCCTGCTTCGTTTTTTGTCGGCTTGAATTTGAGAAATGTAATACAATAAAGATGCTATTTCTTCACAAAGCAATTGTGGTAGCAACTCCAAAGCTAATGCTAATTAGCTTTGTTATAAAAAAAAAATGGGGTTAAAAAGAAACACTTATGCTGCACCCCTCTAGACATTCTGTAGATGTATTATTCTTTTTTAAAGAACATTGTTTTTATGAAAATGATGTATCACCTTAAAAAAGACCTTTCCAGATTTATCAAGCGTGTGTTGAGGACATGATGTAAGCACAGAAACATAATGCAGTACCTTTTAATCGTGTTTAACTACGATGAGAAAGCTGTCGCATGTGTTATTCTTCTTCATTGAGCACCTCTTTTCAAGCTCGACTGTTAATTGTTTATCACATTATCTCATTTCTAATGAGATTTAGTGCCAAAAGGTTCCTAAGCAACCAGGAGAGTGATGTCTCTTTGTGCCTGTCCTGTTTTCTGTTGTCTATGTCTGGATCTGCTGCTCATCGTTGAGCTAACTGCAGTTCTGCGTTGCTGCAGTTGCTGCTTCTTTTCAGAGTTGCCTTACATTACTGTACACGTCACCACATTATCTTTTCACTGAAACAAGTCAGCATTACCTTACCTGCTGCACGGCAGCAACATCCGTCATGATGAGGGTTCATCTGCGTCTGGTTTAAGCATTTGTGGGAATTTGTGCAGGATACACTGAGAAAAGGTACACTCTCAGAAAATAAAGTATTTAATTGTACTTTTAAGATGGTGATTGTCACTGGATGATACCCTCAAATACCGTCAACAGCGCAGTATCGCACTTTATAAAGACCAGGCAGCTCCCAAAGGTGCAATACTGATATTTGTAAGGTGAAAACTATGCTGTTGAGGGAACAACAGTCATTGCAAGTTCATGTTTCTCATGAACTAGTTCAAAGTTCAGTACTCACAAGTGAAAAATTTACATTCACAGTTTCAACATTTGAATGAGTTCAAGGTTCAGTTAATTTAATTTTTCAAGCTAAAAGTGAAAGATGACTTTATAAAGATGAGAAATGAAATGTGTCTAGAAATAAAATCAGTTACAAGACCATAAATTCTATCACATAGAATAGATCTGTATGTGGAACAGATGTGTGGACAGAGGATGAAAATAACCTTTTTCACTGAAACAGAAGCTGTTAAGCATTTATTTTTAGCTTGCCTCTTCACTGAGTTTAGAAAGAAAAAAATCTTGCAAAGTGAAATATTACAAGTATCCTCTCACACTGGACTGATGCTCTAACTCCACGTCTTATTTAATTAGAAGTTGTTTTCTAAGCACAGTGGTGAGGCCTTCCCTGACCAGAAAATGTACCTTGTTTTTTTTATGACTTGGTAGGGAGTGAATAGTCTGTTAACCATCATTAGCAGTAAGTTTCTAAACAGAGCAGTGTTTACCAAAGTCTCATTCACACATCAAGATTTTAAATCCAATTTTCCTGTTGCATTCACAGTGGGTACGGAAAGTATTCAGACCCCTTTAAACTTTTCACTCTGTTTCATTTCAGCCATCTGCCAAAATAAAAAAGTTCATTTTATTTCTCACTAATGGAACTTTCTCCATCTCCCTACTGCATCTCTGGAGCTCAGCCACAGTGATCTTTGGCCTCTTCTTTACTCTCTCACCAAGGCTCTTCTCTCACCATTGCTCAGCACTCCATAATGACAAAAAAACAACCAGAAATGTCGAAATTTTTGCAAATTTATATATAAAAAAGAAATATCACATGGTCATAAGTATTCAGTACTTTGCTCAGTACTGAGTAGAAGTACTTCTGAGCTGGTACAGCCATGAGTCTTCTTGGGAATGATGCAACAAGTGTTCCACACCTGGATTTGGGATCTTCTGCATTCTTACTTGCAGATCCTCTCCAGTTCTGTCAGGTTTGATGGTGAACGGTGGTGTTCAGCCATTTTCAGGTCTCTCCAGAGATGCTCAGTTGGGTTTAAGTCAGGGTTCTGGCTGGGCCGGTCCAGAATGGTCCAGAGTTGTTCTGAAGCCACTCCTTTGTTATTTCAGCTGTGTGTGAGGGTCATTGTCTTACTGGAAGGTGAACCTTCGGTCTGAGGTCCTGAACTCTGGAAGAGCTTGTCTTCCAGAATATCTCTGTACTTTGCCACATTCATCTTTCCTTCAGTTGCAACCAGTCGTCCTGTCCCTGCAGCTGAAAAACACCCCCATAGCATGATGCTGCCACCACCATGTTTCACTGTTGGGATGGTATTGGGCAGGTGATGAGCAGTGCCTGGTTTTCTCCACTCATACCGCTTAGAATTAACTCCAAAAAGTTCAATCTTGGTCTCATCAGACCAGAGAATCTTATTTTCACAGTCTGGGAGTTCTTCATGTGTTTTTGGTAAACTCTATGCAGGTTTTCATACGTCTGCACTGAGGAGATGCTTCCATTGGGCCACTCTGCCATAAAGCCCCGACTGGTGGAGGCTGCAGTGATAGTTGACTTTGTGGAACTTTCTCCATCTCCCTGCTGCATCTCTGGAGCTCAGCCACAGTGATCTTTGGCTTCTTCTTACCTCTCTCACCAAGGCTCTTTTCCCATGATTGTTCAGTTTGGCTGGACGGCCGGGTCTAGGAAGGGTTCTGGTCGTCCCAAACTTCTTCCATGTAAGGACTATGGAGGCCACCGTGCTCTTAGGAACCTTTAGTGCTGCAGAAATTCTTTTGTAACCTTGTCCAGATCTGTGCCTCTCCACAATTCTGTCTCTGAGCTCCTTGGACAGTTCCTTCCACCTCATGATCCTCATTTGCTCTGACATGCACTGTGAGCTGTAAGGTCATATAGACAGGTGTGTGTCTTTCCTAATCAACTCCAATCAGTTTAATTAAACAAAGCTGGACTCCAATGAAGGAGTAGAACCATCTCAAGGAGGATCAGAAGAAATGGACAGTCTATGAGTTTAATATGAGTGTCACTGCAAAGGGCCTGAATACTTATGACCATGTGATATTTCAGTTTTTCATTTTTAATAAATTTGCAAAAATGTCTTTTTTTTCTGTCAAGTTGGGGTGCTGAGTGACATTAATGATAAATAAAATGAACTTTTTTTTTTATTTTAGCAAATGGCTGCAATGAAACAAAGAGTGAAAAGTTTAAAGGGGTTTGAATACTCTAAGTAACCACTGTAAATGTGGGGGGTTGTAGGTCTGACACAGGCTGATGGCTCACTGCAACAATGTCTTATCTAACAAAGTCTCACAAACTTATATCCAGCCAAAATGCCTTTTTGATCTGGTCTTGAGCGTGGTATACTTGGCAAGAGTAGAATGTGTGAAATTAATTAGTTTTGTTATGACAATGCTTGTCTCGTATTTTTTATTTGGTTATTTTACAGTGCATGCATATTAAGTTGAATCATCTCACTAAGACTCTGAGATCACAGTGCATCTTTCACACCCAATCTTTGCATTGAAAACTTGTTTCAAGATCTCCCAGTACCAAACTAAAGTGCACTACAAAAATCTTAATATAAGGGGGGAAAACGTTCATAAAATAAGAAAAAATATCTAGGCTTTAGACAAGTGGGAAATCTCTTAAAACAAGAGGTGAAACACTGATTCCAAGTCCCTTAATTAGTGAAACAACCTCACAACCAGCCTGTTGCTGCTTCTCTCTGAAGTTACTTTCATGTAAGAGAAACTAAACAATAATTCATAGAGTAGTTGTGCAGCGATGCTCATGCTGGCACTGGCTCAGGTGGTTGTTCAGTAACTGGAAGGTTCAATTCCTGCTTCATCCTAGTCAATCTGGCCTTTGGTTTCTGGCCCACATTGATCAATATCAATCAAAACTTTATTCACAAACTGCTGTCACATACCACAAGGTAACCAAAGTCCTGCACGTAAATTAAAATAAAAGATAAAATCATAAAATAAAAATAAAAGCAGTAACTAGCAACAATAAGAGGCAGTGCAAGAACTGGCCTAATAATGGTGCTCTAAAAACTCAAAAAGAAACAGGCAGCCGGTCAAGAGAACGCAGTACTGGGGTTATGTGCTCACAAGTGTTGTTGCCATAATAAGCAGGCAGCTGAAAACAGCGGGGGGAGAGACTGGTCAATCCCACTATCAAGGGATTTCCAGTCATCCAGTCTAGGAACGATGAAAGCATAAATGACCCTTTCAAGGACATCACAAGGAATATTATACTTATTTCTTGGAATTTAAACATGCATTTACTCACCAGTAACATTTCTGTATCACTCTGACTCCTTCAGACAATATTTAGATTAGTCGCGATCTGTGTATATCCATATAATGGGAGTGAACAGGGCAAAACAAATGGGCCTCTGTAAGGCACGAACTGCAGGAAGGTCATTTAAGGTGAAGGTTAAGTGGACCTATTAAAGGCTGAATATGGAACATTTTTATTAAAAGCATTATTTAGAGTAAAATGAAATGTCTCCACGAGTCATATGGAGGGGTGCAGAATGAAAGTACATTTCCTTGAAAAATTATACTTAGCCTGAAAATTAATATGAAATAAATTTTAACAGATTTGACAATGGCCTTGTGTTTACATCTACAAGCCACGACACGCTGCCATTGTGGGTTGCCAGATACGATCTCTGTGTGGCAACAGTATGTTGGGCACAGCTAAACTGGCACTGGGAAAAATTGTGGAGTTGGCAAGTCCAGCAGCTGCTTCAGAGCCCGCAGATATTATCCGTCTCAGATGAGGAGTGACCTGAGAAGAGCAAAAACTGTAAATTTAGGTGAAGCTACACTAGATGGACCCACACAAACGTTTTTCACGGCATCAAAACATGAAAATGGAGACTTTCCTCCTGGATCGGAAAGATAACTTGCTTGCTAACATGGCTAACGTTAGCTATCAGCCATAAAACTCCTCTGCAGTGTTGGACATGGTGCAGCTGTCGGTCACTTGTATCGGCAGTGAGCCTGGCATCCCAGCGGCTGGAGTTGTTTTTCTGCTGTTGCAACTACAACCTAGATACACGTGATGTCGCTGTTCTGTCTGTATTCTATATTCATCCTTTAAATATAAAATGATGTTTTGAACCAGGCTGTAAACATGTTCATATCTGCTGTGAAGTTGGCCTTTGTAACATGGGACTCTATGGGGATTGACTCCCTTTTGCAGCCATCCCCTAGTGGATGAGGGGGGAACTGCAATTTTACAGACTCCCAAGTTGGCTTCACTTTTCTCCAACAGTTTGCCACTTGGTCTACTGGCATCGTGAAGAGTCTCAAAACGCGATTTGGGCATCAAAGGCGTCAGGTTCACATGCAAAGTCAATGGCCGATGCACGTCCAGGGGGCGTCTAAAACCCTACAGCACGTTACGTGCGTTGGGAGTGGTGCATTTAGATGCGTTTTGCGTGTTGAGTTTTGAGATTTTGAGCGTGTGACGTCACGGGTGGCAGACACCGGAGTTGGAAAATCTGAACTTTGGCGTCAACCAATCAGAGCGACTCAATGTCATGACGCAGACACACATTTTATGACAGGACGGGAAACACCAAGAAGAACAAGGAGAATCTCTTCACTCTCTGTGGACAGAGGAGGATAAACTGTGATCTGCGTCCGATCCCAGTTTCTGAACGGCAGTTTGATGACCTGCTGTGCCGATGGGATTTGCTGGGCTTATGATGATGCTCGCATCGAGACAGCAGGTTGTTAAAGTGGGCCGGATCAGATGGCTGATCATCACCGCACAGCTCCTGGAGTAAATGGTGAAACTCATCACACTCAGAACACCTGGAATCATCTGGTGAACCAGACACGGAGCAGAGACGCCCTACAACAACGTTCCCAGCTTTGTTTATCACATAAAGCCGAGCCCTTGTCTCTCCTGCATCTGCTATTGTGCAAACAGACCGGTGACAGGAAAAAGAAAAAGGAGAGGCTCCTCCCGACGCGCATCGGGTGCGTCTTGGCTGGACATCCCTCGACGTGCGGCGGGGGCGTCTTGACGCTGGAACTCAAGCGTTTGACTTTTTAGTGACCTATTGTCCAACTTTGGGTGTCAGGCACGTTTTTGACGCCCAAATTGCGTTTGGTGTGTACGCAGCGTCAAGTGTTTGCAAACTGGTCTGTGTGTAAATGCAGTTTTGTATTGTGCGCACCAGGAGATTTGTGCACGTATACAGTATTTAACAATTTGATTGTGTAGGAGCCTTTATGAACACAAAGCTATCAATATTATGAAGTCAAAGGAAGAAAACTTGTGTAAAATATTAACGTTTGTGTATTTTTGTAATTTATGCATGTAAAAATTTATTTTTGTGTAATTTCTAGATATTTTTGCATTCAAACATACATGTGCAAGTTCCCCAACTCACCCACAAAGTGGTTCAAAGAGTTTACAAACCATGTGTTAAGGCAAAAACACACCGTCAGACTGCCGACTGTCGCAGTCGTCGGCAGAAAATGGGGTTGGGCTGATCAAAAAGCTTCAGTCTTGCCGACACGGTAAGAAGAGTGCCCAAGAACACATCGAGCCGACTCCAGACCTGGGTGTACCTTCTGCGTATGCGCAAAATATGATGTCGCCACGGCAGCAGGTGGCGCTGATCTACATTGTGACCCCAAAAACCAGAAATGACGTTCCATTTCTTAAGATGAAAACACGTAGCAGCTGCTAGCTAAGGTCCCAATGCGATGCTAAACGATGTGTGAGAGTTTGCATTATGTCCGCTCTTCATCTAGTTTGTTTACCGTCAGTGTTTCCTCTAGACTTGTAGGTCTCAAGACCGCTTTTTTGCAATGTCTCAGCCTGGCCGAGCAGTCTTGCAGGGATTTGTAACCTATAATTTCCAGGCAGGAACTGTTTTTAAATATTTCACTGTACACCCCTTCAAATGCCAATCAAGTACCAAATAAATTTTTATACTAAGCAGCGCTTAGCGGTTCAGCTGCTTAGTATGATGCTACAGATGCGGGCATGAAAAAGTTCCCCTTTCTGCCGACTGCCAGCCACTTACCAGACTTATCTGATAATTCAATCACACAGAGAAACACCTGTATGCCCAGAGGAAGCGATTTCAGAGCATAAATGAACGCCCGGAGCAAGGGCGTTTCCACACGCCAAGTTTGGACACCGTGCGTAATGACGTATTCGCGGGACAAATCGTCAGCCAGTGATAGTGCAGTAATAGTGCACTATCACTGCACCACTTCTGGCAGAAAAAGGAGGAACTTTTTCATGCCCGCATCTGTAGGTTCACAGCTCATGAAAAATGGCAAAAAAAGAGAGTGTTTTTTTGGTCTTGGTCTCAAACTGAACTGGTCTTGATCTTAAATTGGTCTGTCTTGGTCTTGGTCTTGATCTTGGTCTTGTCTTGGTCTTGACACTCTCTGGTCTTGGTAGTGTCTTGGTCTCGGTTTAGGCAGTCTTGACTACAAGTCTAGTTTCCTCTAAGCTGCGCATCTTTTGTGTCCTTTGCACACAGCAAATTCACACAGCACAAGAAATGAAACATGACTGACTGCACATTAAAATTTACAACACTTTTCTTCCCTTACTACTTTGCAATGCAGCCCAATCAATGACAGGCAACAACAAGTGCAAGTAAAACAATGACTAACACTGTCCAGCCAGTAATATGATCCAGACCACACTTCTTTACTCACGCAGCCAATCTAATGTCATCAGCAGTTCACGCTGACGCACCGCTACTTTGCAGTGCAACATATAGCCGAACTAAAGATGTGGCGGAGAGGTTAATGCTTCTAACTTACTATGGGGTTATTCTGAGTCAGAGTCAGGATACCCCTGGATGAGCCAGCAAATGTAACTGGATAGATGTGGCAGGAAAATGGACGAATGGGCAGACAAAGAATTTAAATAGCTAATTAATAGCTGCGTTTATGGAGCACTTTTGACCTGATAATGCCAATTGGGACAAAAATGTGACATGTAAACGAGTCAGTTGATCCAATCGCCCTCAATTGGAAAGAATTTTCAATCTGATGGAGATCATAGAGACAGTAAACCTTTTCACAATCACATCAGCAGGAAAATGAGCACGTAACGCTCATTCTGATGGTTTCTGTGGCGCATGTTGTTTCTGAGCAAACTTGAAACGCGTGCGGGTGAAGTGATGTCGCAGGACTCTGACAGACAGGTTTTTGTTAGAAACTAAAGAGGTTAGGATCATTGCCGGATGGTCAAAAGGTTTGAGAAAAAGCATTAAGATGGTATGAAAATGAACATAAATAGAGTTGATCGGATCATTTTATCCAGCATCCATATATAAACATGACAGCTGGAATCTCTGATCTGAATGATTTCAGTCGGACAGATTAAATATTTCTCCATGTAAACGTAGCTGCTGCATCACTGTTGGTATTACAACATCTCTGTGCAAAATGTTAACGTCATAAGAAAATAATTAATTATTTTGATCTCTGCAAGATCTACATGTCTCAGTTCTTCCAAAACAGGACCATTACCCTGCTGTGTACCTACAGTTCGTGAAAAACTTTTTTTTTCCCGTCTATTTCATCTTTGTGGGCCAAATCACTTAGTTGTGCTCAAACGGTTACATATGCTGGCAGAAATTGTGATTTCTTTGGACATTTTTCCAGTGTCTTTGGGTAAGGATATACTGTATATCAAATAAAATATTTTCATTTACACCCTCTGAAAAATAACCAAGAAAATGAAAAATTCTTCCAGGGTGTGTAAACTTTAGAGCACAACTGTATATTAAAAGTAATCTCACAGAAATTGCTGATGTAATTTTGATTCTCTTTCAGGTGTTTCCAGTGTGATGCTGTGTGGCCACAGTGCACGTCTGATGTTGCTCACAGTGGTCAAAAGAAAAATTCAGGGAGTTTGTGTGTTTGCTCAGACAGATGAAAAATTAGACGAAGCATTGTTTACCTTCATTTCAGGTCTTCTCGTTTGCTGCTTTGCCAAGAAGGTCAAGCCTCCGCCAATATGACTGGTCAGCCCATCACCGGCTGAGTGACCGAGAAGGGTCTATCTGCAGCTCCCAAGGCAGAGGCGTGTCGTAGTGTGACGTTACACGACGACACGCCCACCAGGCCAATGAGAGCACGGTAAAATCATGCCCTACCCCTGACCCTTCCCCTAAACCTAACCAGACCCACCCACAATGCGACACGCCCACAATGCGACACGCCCACATTACGACACGCCCACTGGGTTGCAACCTGCAGATAGATACACTTGGAGTGACCGGCCGATGTCGATTACACATGTTCAATCGGATGAAAAGAACACAGACGGTGTTGGGGACGGCTGCAGACGGCCGACGACACAGAGCATACCAAACTGACTCACAACCCTGACTTCAGAAAACTCCACGACGACACCAGACGGCCGAAAATCGGCCCAGTGTGCCTTTATACGCACACACACACACTGTCACACTTGACTGATGCAGCTAGACTTGAGGCTGCGTAATAGTGATGGGAAATTCCCTCAAAAGTTTTTAGACAAGTTTTTGACACTGTTGGGCCGCGTTTCCTCAGTTATTGTCTTTAAAGGGACCAGAGGCAGGAATTGTGAAAGAATAAACGTGCATGTCCCGTTTTTCATTGCTAATGTGTGTGGTTAAAAACCAAAAAGAACGAGCCCGACCACGTCTCTCTCTGTTGCTTTGAACAGGCCGTGTGGTAGCCGAAATTCCCACGCAGTCCTGCGGATGTGACGTCATTGACGCTGTATACGCATCCCTGACAATTTTGATCCGGGAAGGAGACGGTGGCGGTGAATTCAAACACTATAAGCGATAGTTATGGATTCTTCTGCCGTCAGCAAACGATCCAGATCAACTGAAAGACACTAAAAAGTGGCACTACGAAGAAAAAGACTATGAAAGTAGTTTGTGCTCCCCAGTGTTGTTTTCGTTAACGATGACGAAATCATTTCGTTGACGCCCCTTTTTTTCATGACGATAACAAGACGATGACGAGCTGAACACGTCTTTATGATGACTAAAACATGACGAGACGTGTGTAAATTTTCGTTGACGGGACAAGACTGGCCGAAAATGTTAATCTCTGGTCTGTCAGACGTTCATAATGCAGGAAATGTCTATCTATTCTGCATTAATCTGTCTGTCAAGAGTATAAAAAGTATTTGCATCCTCTTCTTGTTTGGGCACGCCGACCAGAGTTCTGCAGTTTTACCAACCCACATCCACCTGAACTGAGACCCACTGACCGCGGCTCTTCCTGTCAAACCTGACCCGTATGTCGCACATTCATTTCCTAAATTCACTGTAGTCTCTGTCATTTTGCCACGTAGGGGCTTTATTTATTTGACTCAGAGATTCCTGCATAAAAGATCATCAATAACTAATAAGCATTTTCATCAGAAAGACTAAGACTGAGACTAAAACTCAGATCGCTGCCAAAAACAACACTGGTGCTCCCGTGTGGCTGGTGGCTGCAGTTACCCGCAGCACCAGTCGCGGCACTCACAAGTCTCGTTTCTTAATCCTGCCTCCAGTTCCTTTAAACAGGATCTGTTCCAGCTGTTGTCAAGCATGTTTTTTAAAAAAAAAGATATTTCTCACTATAGGCCCATAAAACTGGCATTTTCGTCTAAGGTTCTTGAGAAAATAGTTCAGACTTCCTTATACGGGAATTGAATTTTTTAGACCTTTCATTCTGGGGTTCAGCCTCACCGTTCCACAGATATAGAGCTTTTAAAAGTTTGAAATGATCTTTTACTGATTTGGGTAATGCTGCCATTTTAATGCTTCTAGATGTGAGTGCCACCTTTAATACTGGACCATAACATTTTACTTTCACATCGGTCTTTGAGGCACTGTTTTTGACTGGTTTCAGTTTTATTTCAGGTTTTTCAGTAAGCACTGATCGTGGTTTTTCTACCACAGCTCCTTTGTCATATAGGATTCCTCAGGTAATCTGTTTTTAACAGATAATACGTATTTCTAGGGTGGTCCAATAACTTTTGATGTGATTAATCACAGGATATCTGTAGATTAATGACGTAAAGACCTAGTTTGTTGTCTGCTGAAAACTAGAATCTAACATTGCAGCTCAACAGACGCATGCTTGATGTTGAGGTAGAGGTGCTGCGGTGAAGCGAACACCCCTTTCTGCTCTTTCTGCAAATTACAGTGTTTTTCTTGATGGTTCAATCTTTGTATTTTTCAATTCTCTAACTTCCCGTTTATAAGCCCGACAGGTTTTTCAGGATTCTTCCATCCCGCTCTGGTCACAGTCAAACGTATGTGCAATGACATTTTCTTGTTTCCTGGGAGGGGGGCACGCAGCGAGTGTGGACCAGAACGTCAGAGAGATGACTGAATGTTTAGTGTGTGATATATCAGATGGGACATCCTGCAGCAAATGTAATGACTTGAAGAGGTTTTTGGTGGATCCGGTTCACTGCTGTGACTATGCACATGCACATTTTAACAGCCTTAAATATTTTCTGTCGTTACTATGCCGACAATGCCTCCGGTCATAAAACTGTCCAAAAATTCATTCAGTGACCTCCTGGCATGCCTTGAGGATGTTTCAGTCTGGATGTCACATCATTTTTTCAACTTAGAGCCTGACAAAATGGAGGTTTTACTTGTTGGACCTTTTTCTCGCCAGAACTGCTGATCTTGGCCTCCAAGCAGACAGCATGAGAGACTGATTCAGGAATCTGGGAGTCTTTGATGGGCAACTAAGGGTAGGGTCACATGGTCAGTTCTGTCACAATTAAAACGTTTTCAAGTCCAGAAAAGGGATTAGATCTGTATTTTTTGCACCATGCGACTGCGCCAAAAGTCCAGAACAGTTGTCAGAACAGAACGGCTGGAAGAGGCCGTCTGCACAATTGCAAAGTCCAGAACGCGTGATGCAAGGGGGGACGGACGTATAGACATGACGCAATGGCATAAGCTCGCATTCTTCTCTCCTTTGCTCGTATTCATCTGCTCTCCGCTGACTGGAGATGAATTAATTGTTGCAGAAAAACAATCAACAGGTTGACCAGCAGTCCGGCGTCCATGCTGTCAGCAGGCATCTGCATAAATGCTGGTTTGTCTTTGGTTTTAATGGACAGACTCATGAGCAGGTAGTGACCGTTAGCGCCACCAGCTGGACTGGAGTTTTGCCGTCTCTTTCTATTTGCGTCAAAATATTTCCAAAACAACCATGAGACTGCACAGAGTTGTTGGACCCCTGCAGCCAGAATCCAGATCATTCAAGTCTACTTCGGAACCCATGAGACTGTGCCCTTAAGGCCCGTTCTGGGGCTTAGTCTGGGTCAGGTTGGACTGGATCAGGCCACATTTTTTTACATCTCCACAGATAAAAACTGGGACGGGCACCCCTATATCCAACCCGACCCATCTTTTTGGTACTCCTCTGTAGGGGTTCTAACCGACCGGACCAAGAAGGTGGAGCGAAACATATTGCAATCCGTTGATTGGTTGAAAAAAATTGTCACTTCCTGTGTGACCCAGCATCAAAACAAATCAGGGATGACCCCTTTGTTTCTACCACACGTGGTGCTTTGGTTAAAGCAACCCTTACCGATGTTGCATTCTTACACTATTTTTCTAACAGGGTAAAATGCTGTGAATGAGGTAATGGAACTCTAAAATACAAGACAGACCCACCATTAATCAAAATAAAATATTATTCCAATCTCTAAATATTCAATGAAAACTCCAACCAATCCTTGAAGTGGGGTGCACCTCTAGGATTGTCCAACGGACCTGCCTGTCAGACCTTTGATTCTGCATTGGGAGGTGGAGGGAATGAAGGGGTGTGTCTTAGGAGTGAGGCGGGACTGTTTATATTCAAATAATCTTGCTGTGCTTTCTGAAATGCAAGATCGGTAAAGGTTGCTTTAAAAGGCCATGATATCACGCCATCACGTAGCAGTGCTAACTGGTTAATACTCCAACTCCAGGGTAAGGGGACTGTTTGCTATGGGTACGCAGTGTCCGTACCAAAACCCACCCGACCCAACCTAACCCAACCCAGACCCGCAGGTGGAAACGGGGCTTATGCTTCCAGACCCAGATTAACTCAGTTTGCAAAGCTTAAAAAAAAAAACAACAAAACCCCCCCCCCAGAACTCTAGCAAGAATAAAACTGTTTTTAAGTTGTTTTTTTATGAAAAGGGCCATTCATACTGTTATTCTTTTTTTTTTTTTGCATCTGGACTTTTACAACTCTCCTTACAAAGGCGTATAAAAGTAAAGCCTTGAACGCCTCTGGCTGGTTCAGAGCAAGGCCACACAGCTTATTACAAGTAGACTTGACTTGAGTAGAATTGACCACATCACTCCATTCCTCGCCTACCTGCATTTAAAGGTCAGGGAGGGGGTTAGATTTTAAGATTTTGTCATTGATTATTATATCACTACATGGTTTGGTCCCCTCATATTTGAATGATCCTTCGTGTCATTGTGTGCCACAGCGCTCACTGAGGTCCTCACACCCGGGTTGCTTAGAGGGACCGAGACAGGCTAAACTTCAGGGGTGGCCAGTCTGACTCCTAAACTAAGGAACACACAACACGTCCAACCTGGAAGCAGATGGACTTAAAGGAGCCCTATCATGAAAAATGGACTTTTAAGAGCTTTTCAGCATGTCAGTGTGTCATTTCCTTATCAAGAAATGGTTTAAATCGTTATTTTTCTTCATTCATGCATATTTGAGTAATCTACATGAATATTTAAACCAAGCGCTACCTCCCTGCAAACGGCTGACTAACCACCCCGTTACGTATGAACGTGGCACCAATCACGAAAGTCCAAATGCGCACGCTCAGTATCGTAGCAAGACGCCCTGTGTTGAACAGAAACTCAGAGAATCATATACACACTCTCTGAGAAAGAAACTAACACCTGCAGGAAGATTTCCTCAGAGACAAGCAGCCATCAGCTAACAGACGTTTGCTACAGAGTTCAGGAGAATTTTCTTCCTTTTTTTTTTTTTTTTTTTTTAAGCTCTAGAGGACAGCAAGTTGGGGAAAATGCAGTTACGTTCAGCGTGGTTATGTTCAGCGTGGGAGTGTATTTGTTGTACCTACTGGATGAATCGACTTGCCAGAAGTGGTTGGATTTTAACTTCAGGAGCAGGAAAAAAAACCTCAACTTTGTGTGTGAACTTCACTCCTGACAACTTCATGAATCTCGGGCAGTAAAGTGTTTTTTTCTCTGGGATTACTTCTGAAACCTGACGCAGTTCCTACTATAAAAACGCGCATGGACAGACAACAACACTGGTGAGTCAACACATCTCTCAGCTCAATGCTAACTGTTAGCCTATGATTTGTTCGCTAATTTACTTACTTGTCAGGGGTCTCTGTGGTACTTCTGTGGTACTGCGTGTACTTCAAACTCCATATCAGACTCTGGGTCGAGCGCATACAGCTCCATAACAGGCTGCTTCGTTTGATCCCGTTGATCGGAGTAATTATCCATCAATGTTTACTACTAACATCCACATGAGAGTTGCCGGTGCCGGTGCTACAGACAATTCTGTGACCCTTCAGAATAAGTGTCTCTTCCGGGGCGACGTCATGAAATGGGCGTAAAACATGCTGCAATTGGTCGAGAGCTCCGCGGTTCAGGACAGTCAGCCATCTTACTTCCGTGTTGGAAATTAGATGCATCGAAAAACTAATATTTAACACCAAATTAGTTTCTATAGTAACGATGGGAACATATCTAGCTTATAAATGCCTATATTTGACTTTTGGAACATTTGAAAAGCATGATACAGCTCCTTTAAGACCAGACCCGGTGTCACTCCTGTCAGCTAAGAACAGGAAACTGAGGCTACAACTCACACAGAATCACCAGAACTGGACAATAGAAGATGGAGAAACGTTGCTGGTCTGATGAGTCTCCATTTCAGCTCCACATTCAGATGCTAGGATCAGAATCTGCTGGAAACATCATGAAAGCATGGATCCATCCTGCATTGGATCAAGGCTTCAGGCTGCTGCTGGTGGAATGGTGGGGGGAGAGATTTTCTTGGCCCACTTTGGGCCCCTTAGTACCAATGTGGCAGTTTAACCACCACAACCTACCTGAGAATTGTTGCTGAGCATGTCCGTCCCTTCATGACCACAGTGGAGCATCTTCTGATGCTGCTTCCAGCAGGATGATGATGTCACAAAGATGACATCATCTCCACCTGCTTTCTGGAACATGACCATGAGTTCACTGGACTCCAAAGTTCTCCTCAGTCATCAGATCTCAGTCCAGCAGAGCAGCTTTGGGATGAAATTGTCATCACGATATGGTGGAATGAGAGATTTTCATAAGGATGAGGTGGACGGGAGATTCTCATCCTGATGAGGTTGAACGAGAGATTCTCATCACGATGAGGTGGAACGGGAGATTCTCATCATGGACCTGCAGCAACTGCGTGATGCTATCATGTCAATTGGGAGTTGAAGTCATGCTCCTCTCCGCCTTATGGGACCTAAGAGACGAAAAAATATGAATGGACGTCAGTGGGGAGAAAATTATAATCTTCTGGTCCCAGTCGTTCTCTGTCCTGGATTCCAGATATGTTGGTTGTGGATTTTTTGTGCAAAGAAAAGATAAAATACCACAAAGACTTTTCATTATTTCAGGATTTCGTGGGGTGTACCGGAAGGGGCGTGACTTCAGCTCCCTGGAGCAAATTATCTGAGGAATGTTTCCAACACCTTGTTGGATTTATGACATCAGGAATTAAAGCAGCTCTGGAGGGAAAAGGGGTCCCACCTGGTACTAGACGGTAAACACAATAAGGGATTAGGTGAACACGCTCACATGCAATCTGAAAATCGAAAACCAAATTGTTTATGTGTTATTTTTTCAATGTATTTATCTATTTTCTTTTGTTGTTTCTGGCTATTATAGTGCTTTTTATCTCTCTGGAAAGCATACTTTATCCTCATCTCTTGCGTGTGGTGATAATTAAACCAGTTATAATGTTTTCTTTTATCTTTTTATTATTTCACAGCATCTCATTCATTTGTTTCTATGCCACCCTCATTATCCTATTACTTTAATTGAATTCTGTTTATTTCTGCTGCTGTGAAACGCTATAAATTCTTGTTTTGAGTGGAGCTTTATGAAAACTGTATTATTACGATAAACTCTGGTTGTTTCTCCTCCTTCCAGCTACTAATTATTTGTAGACTTCTGCAAGTTCTAAAACAGCACCTGATATGATCAAATACATATGGTTATTTTTAAACAGCTGATGTATTCGTCAAACTCAACCTCCAGCATCATTTGCCATGCTCAGCAACATGCCCACACCAGAGCGGCCACTTGTGTTATTAAGTGAAATGTTATTTTTGGGCTGTATGCAGCCTGAAAGACTGGCCTTGATAAACAAGTGTGACTCAGGTTCAGAACAAAAGCAAACACTGTTTTGTGTGTAATGAGAAGTCTGAAGATGTGAATGCATAACCTGGAGCACAGTGAAAGGCGAAGACTGAATAATATAGAAAGAGACAAAAATATAGAACATGACTGAGATTGACCTGTATACTCCGTAGCCTCAAGTTTAGTTGAATTCAGCTTTAAAGTTTTCATTATGTGCTACTTTTCCTGCAAATTAAAAGCTGCTTAATCACTTACTTATCATACAGAACCGAAGAGCCTAAAGCCAGAACATTAGCAGATCTCCCTTAATCTGTTTCTGACTCATTTTGATGGAACATTGACATTCATTCTGTACATAGTTACCTGTTAAATAGCAGATAACATTGTTTTCTTCTATGTTTGTAACTCATTGTCTCAAGAAAACAAACCATATTTTGTTTGTAAGTCCAAGTAGCTCAACAGGTGAGTGCTCTCTCTCGCTCAGTTCCTCAAATAAGATATACCTTTATCGTGCATTCTAGCTGTCCTTGGAACTCGTTTCCAAGGTAATTTTGCTGCAAATGACGAAGTGATCTCAAAATTTAGAGTTGAGAAGTTGTACTTTGCAGAGGACCCCAAAATTCTACATGTAAGGATGACTGTGCTAAATACAATTTTTTTCTCTTTTAATCCTCTTTATAAAAAGTCTTCTGTGCATTACAGATGCAGGCATGAAAAAGTTTCTCCTTTCTCTGCCAGAAGTGGTGCAGTAATAGTGCAGTATTACTGCACTATCACTGGCTGAACGATTTGTCCCACGAATACATCATCACGTACGGTGTCCAAACTTGGCGTGTGAAAACATCCTTGTTCCGGGCGTTCATTTATGCTCTGAAATCGCTTCCGCTGGGCACACAGGCGTTTCTCTGTGCGATTGAATTAGCAGACAAGTGGCTGGTAAGTGGCTGGCAGTCGGCAGAAAGGGGAACTTTTTCATGCTGTAAGTATCTAGTAGAAACAGCACAGAGTTCTTATTGAAAATGTGGCAACGTATGAAAGTAGGTCTTGGACGGGATTCTATCCTCCAGACTCCTGGGCACCAGAGCGCATGATCAATCAGAGACATAACTGTGCGTTCAGACCAAGAGCGACTAAAGCTGTAAAATAGCTTTTGTTGCTCATAAAAATAGCTGCTACAAAAAAATCTGTTCGCTTTTGTCGCTCAAGTCGCTTATGACATCCAGAAATCCGTCTCCTACTGAAAAACAACGGTCTGGACATAACTGATTAAATTACACCCCAAAACAAAATAATGTTGTAGCTTAGTTAAGTACATCATCTTCACTGATCTGCATCTGCAGATCTTCACTCATTCATCTCTCACTCTTAAACTAAATGTCAAGACGAGGGACAAAAGGGAAATATGTATTTTTATCCCTGTCAATTATTATCATTATAACATAGTACTTTCCATATTTATAAATGATATCGTCCCATTCACATAGCATGCTAGGTGCTCGATTAGCAGGCAAGTTTCCCGTTTGGGGCTCAGACACTAAGAAACCTGCAAAAAGTTGGGCCTCTGTTGCTTATTGCAACACTAGGAGACGCGGTGTGACTTGCAACACTCAGGCCAAACATTCCAATTGGTTGTCAGGGTTTTACAGCCGAAACGTGTCATAGCCAATTTGCATAAGGTTAAACTATTTTTAACTTTGTTTAGTCGCTCTAATCGCTCAACTTTTGTAGCTCGTCGCTTCTGTCGCTTTATTCGCTCTTGTCGCTCCTGTCCATTGAAAGTGAATGACTTCCGGCGATTTTACAGCTTTAGTCGCTCTTGGTCTGAACGCACAGTAAGGCTCGTTCGGATTGACTGTGTCTGTCTGCCGTCTGACTTCATGATCAGACGAGAGCTGCATGAGTCGTCCGGGACGGACCACAGAAGCAGCGCCTCTCACCCGGACAAGTTCACCAACATGAAGACTGCAAGGATGGAGGATCTCGCGGCATTTGCTTTTATTTAGTCTAATTTCAGAGTACTGAAACAGCATGTTGTTGATGCTGATTACATGAACTTGTACTGTACTGTAGTAGAAACGTCTGCAGACAGAATGTTTTTTACCTGTTAAGGTGAAACATAAAGGACAGCAAAAGGAAAGCTCAGATATACAAAACTTACTGTAAGTGCTTTGCCTTGTCATGGATTTAAAACAAATAAAAGAAATGGAAACTTTTTTTTTATGGGGTAGAAATAAATGTTTTTACAACTTCCTCATAAATACTGTCCTACAGTAGGAGTTGGTTAATTCACATCTACACTGTGGGTTCTTATTTCTTTTTTAACTCTTTATTCCTTCTTATTGTTAAATGTGTTGAGGGTGTGAAAGGCACCTATAAATGCACCGTATTATTATTGTTATTACTATTATTATTTGAGTGCTCATGGATAACATGAGGGGAGAGTGCAAAGGGAGCATGTGGAAAGGTGGATACACACCAATAAGTCCAACAAATCTAAATTATGAAGAGGATTTGTGAAGGCTTTGGCATAACCTACAGTTAAGCTTTATATTTATCTGAGTAGAATAACTTGTGGCTGCAACATGTTTGTGTTACTTTGTTGCAGCAGTCAGATATCAGCCTGTCCAGGTAAACATCAGCCTAAATGCAATATGCAACACCGGCCGTTGAAATAATTTTGTAGCCTATTGAAAACACCTACACGACTCACAAAAAGTTAGGGATATTCAACTTTCGGTTTTTGGAGAACAGAATGATGCAGAATAAATATTTAACCACTGAACAATATACATGTGCATTAAAAAGTTCCGATAAAGTTTAATTCAGTTCACTTGGAAAAGTTGTGGTGGATTTTAGATTCATTCTGACATCGTATAAAAAGACAAATATCCTTAACTTTTTGTGAGTAGTGTAAATGGATTTATTAGTGGGAGCATCACATGGAAGTACCGTCAGAAAATTGGAGCTTGCATCAGTGAGGGGTTAAACCAATCAGGACCAGGTTCTGTCGGTGGCGGAGGCAGGTCCATAAGCTGCAGTTGCTGAGCTGTAACAGCACTCTGACTGCAGTCGGACGGCTCCTGCCATGTTTGATGATGTGGTACAGTATGGTCACGTGTTGCGGTGCAGTGCAGCATAGTCTGAAGTTGGACAAAGTTTCTAACCAGCATGCAACACTCCAGGACCACAATCCCTCACTTCCAGCCGGCTTGCGCTGCAGATAGCCGAAGTCCAACGAGCCTATTGTGACAGGCAGCACTGCCCCTAGACACGCGCAGATCACGCAGGCTGCGTGGGGCCTCAGGTTACCAGGAGGGCCTCCATTTGATGGCTTGTTGTATGGAAAAACAAAAACCCGTTACATCTTGGCACTGATGGCAAGTGACTGGTGTGACTGTGGCACCCTAGAACAATTACTATTTAAAAGTGAACGTGAGGTGGATGGCGTCTCTCCTCCTGCTGCAGGACAGGTGATGTGCCAAAATGTGATTCTCCCTCCTCCTCTTTCATTTCTCACCAACACTGTATTTTTGGGGTGGTAATGTTGCCTGAAAGCTTCAGATAATGAATAACCATCCGTGTACATAATAGATGCCTGGGTCCGCAATATTCCGTTGATATTTTATTAATATAATAAACGCAGCCACAGCCTGTCACGTCACCTCAAGTTGACTCTGGGACGCGCACGCGGTGGCGGCTAACAGCAGCAGAGCACCGATGATTTGTGATGCTGTAGCGACAACAGTGACAAGACAGGAGACCAGATATTTCTTTTATGGATTAGGGAAGAAGAACAGCGTCAGATGCTTTTAGTGATCAGGAGAGCTGATCGGACGCCAACTGCATCTGTGCAGTGGAAACGTTGTATATTGTGAGTTTAAATGCAAGTTAGGAGAGCTAGCTTTAGCTGTTGCTAACTGGATTTCATGTATATTTTTCCAGAAAATGAAGTTATGAGGGTGAATCCGATCCAACACTGTAACAAATGCACGTGTTTAGCAGAAGATCTAACTGCTCGTGGTAGCCGCTGTTTACATAAAGTCGATCACCAGAACACGACTTACTTCTCTCAGATAAAACATTTCCGTATTTTCTGGTCAGCCCAGCCAGCCGTGAAACATTGATAGACATCCCTGCTTGTGAAAGCTTTCTTTCTCCCCGTCCGCTTCCGAATTGATTTTAAATTACTTTTGTTTGTTTTCAAAGCCCTCAACGGCCTGTCCCCCCCTTATCTGGCTGACCTGCTAGTCCGCCGGGACCCCAGCAGGGCCCTTCGTTCTGTTGGGCAACTTCTCTTAGAAGTCCCAAGAACGAAACTAAAGCAGTGGGGCGACCGCTCGTTCTCGGCTGCTGGCCCGAGATTATGGAACTCGCTGCCTCCCGACATTCGTCTCACGACTGAACTGGGATCTTTTAAATCAAGGCTAAAGACCTATTTTTTTCGTCTAGCTTTTAATAATTTTAATTCTAACTAGTTTATTTACTAAAGATTTTACTCTCTTTTAGGTACACCCTGCGCTCCCCCGAGTAGCCTGTTCTGATTCTCTGTTGGTTGTTTTCATAGCTCTTAATCTTCTTTGTTCTTAATTTTTCCCAGTATTTAACTTTACATTTTTATGATGTTTTACGTTGTCTCTTTTTCTGTTACCCCTGCTGTAAGGCACTTTGTGTGTCCAATGGGTACTGTAAAGGGCTATATAAATAAACTTGATTTGATTTGATTTTCTTGTGTATGAAGACGGGTTATTGGGTATCTGATAGATGGAGGATCCATCAGCCGATGTCGGCTGTTAGAAAACTTCTGCAGGGACTTTGTTTAGATCGCACCCAATAAAAGAGATTTTTTCCGTTGAATTGTTTCAGTTCTTGGGGATTAAAATGATAAATATCTATAATCTTACTCTGGCTCTACTACAGTGTTTCTGCTCTGAGTTCAGCATGATGGCACGTGTACGGCGGTGGGATGCGTAGGTGATGTCACCACAGATTGGCATCCTATCACAGTTCCATGCTGGAATTCACTGAGCTCCTGAGAGCGACACATTCTTTCACAAATGTTTGTATAAATAGTCTGCGTGCCGAGCTGCTCCATTTTATACACCTGTGGCCATGGAAGTGATTGAAACACATGATTCCATCATTTAGATGGGTGAGCAAATACTTTTGACAATATAGTGTATGTGTGCAGTGATCAGCATGCAAGAGTGACATATCCATAAATTACAAAAATCATCCATTAGGTGTATCACAGTAACCACTCATGATAGGCACTTTCAGACTGTAGGAACCTTTTGGAGTTCCTACAACCTTTTCGGGAACCAGGCCATTTTTTTGCGCATTCAGACATATAGGAACTAGGGACCTCGGACCTCAGTTCCTATAACCTTTTTAGCTCCTACTCCTACTGAAATACGTAGGTGTTTGGTAGAACTGGCAAGCCACGCCCCTTGCGTGAGCTCCGCTTCTTCCAGCCCCGCCATGTTTAAAAAGTCTCATAGCTGTTTACCTGTTTACCGAGATCGTAATAACGACAAGAACTATTACAATAGGAGCGTACCAATTCATTATTAAATCGATCACAATGGTGCACGTCCCGAATCAATAACTATTTTAAAATGTCCAAAAGCAATTATTTTCATATTAATTTAATGACCAAACACAGCTGCAAAGTATAGCAGTAGAATCTGCGGCTGCCGCCGGACACTTTAGTGGACAGACCAGCCACTAAAGTACTGGGCACGCTGGGATGGGCAAAGGATGGGAAAGCTGGTATGTTAGCTTTTATAATAGCTTTGAATAAAAGAGATGGGAAACCCAAATACAGTTGCAAATTATGTCAGAACAGTCTGCACCACTTTAGTGAACGAACACCGGTCTGTCCACTAAAGTGTCCGGGCGTGCTTCAACGAAAAGGTAGGGGGAAAAGCTGGGAAAGCTGGTAAGTTAGCTTTTGTAATAGCTAACTTTTATAATAGCTTTGAATAAAAGAGATTGGAAACCTCAGTTTTGTATCTGCTGGGGCATAAATTTGTCACTATAGCAACGATTGCGTCATACATGGTCCCTAAAGCCTAATTTATGGTTGTCCGTAAAGTGCTCTACGTAGGTTATGGAGAGCCCTCTACGTCGACGGAGAGCCTCTCCATCGTCTCCAGCTGCACCAAATATTTTTTAATTGTCCATCACTCCGTCAAGGGACAACGGAGACGGCAAGGGCTGTGATTGGTCTATCACTACGTAAACACTAGTAGCGCCGTTTTTAAACCAGCTAGCCTACGAAGACGCAGATATGAGTCCAACTGAAGAATGTTTGGCTAAAGAAGTGAGGAAATACCAAAGTCGCCCCATTGTCTTTATTTTGCATCAAAAATATCTGTTATTCAGCTGCAGCAACAACAATAGTCTTTCTCTCTCAGACGGCATCATATGAGTAGGTCAGTCTTGTGTAGCGACCCCTACTTATCGGGCGGGAAATTGCACTGCATATCTGGCAGCATGATGGAGAACTATGAGGGCTGGAGGGGTCTCTGTCGTTACGCAGTTGGATAACGCATTACATAGTCAGAGAAGTATACTGTAGCCTTAACAAGGTCCTCCCTCATATGTGAACGCACACTGAAGGCGAAGGGTAGTTCTTATAACTAAACTCGGGAGGTGTAGTTATAGGAACTGCGTTCTTAAAAACTTCTCCGTCTCTATCAAATTCAAAGGCCAAAGATTATAGGGGACTTAATAGTTCACTCATCAAGAAACAAAGAGACTTTTTAACACCTGCTATTACACAAATTATCAATAAATCAATTGATAAGTGTGTTCCCCTGTGTCTTTAAAACTGTGGTTATAAGCCCAGTCCACCAATCTGGAAGCAAAAACGAAAAAAGTAATTATAGGCCCATTAGCATATTGCCAGTACTATCTAAAGTTTAGAGAAAATTATTGCAGAGCAGCTAACTGAACATCTAAACAGCAATAATTTGCTACATCTGATGCAGTTTGGCTTATGACGCAATTATTCCACCGATGCAGCCTGCTGCTATTTAACAGAGTATTAAAACCAGTCTTGACAGAGGAGGCACTGTTGGGGCTGTTTCTGGACTTGAGTAAGGCCTTTGACAGGGTAGACCACCGTGCCCTCCTGTCAAAGCTCTGTCAATACCACTTGTCCACTGAGGCACTGCAGTGAATACAGT
This sequence comes from Atherinomorus stipes, assembly GCA_023101725.1. Lineage (NCBI taxonomy): Eukaryota > Metazoa > Chordata > Actinopteri > Atheriniformes > Atherinidae > Atherinomorus > Atherinomorus stipes. Next base: position 45,703 of record JALJCO010002799.1, read on the forward strand.
CGTATCTTGTGAATCGGCTGCAATGTGTGAGAGCAAATACAGGTAGTACAGAATTATTAGGCAAATGAGTATTTTGACCACATCATCCTCTTTATGCATGTTGTCTTACTCCAAGCTATATAGGCCAAAAGCCTACTATTAAGCATATCAGGTGATGTGCATCTCTAATGAGAAGGGGTGTGGTCTAATTACATCAACACCCTATATCAGGTGTATTAGGCAAACAGAATTATAAGGCAACTTAACAATAAACAAATATATACCCATTTCAATTATTTATTTTCACCAGGAAAACCAATATAACAGCTCAACATTCACAAATATACATTTCTGACATCCAAAAACAAAACAAAAACAAATCAGTGACCAATGTAGCCACCTTTCTTTGCAAGGACACTCAAAAGCTGCCATCCATGGATCCTGTCAGTGTTTTGATCTGTTCACCATCAACATTGCGTGCAGCAGCAACCACAGCCTCCCAGACACTGTTCAGAAAGGTGGACTGTTTTCCCTCCTTGTAAATCTCACATTTGATGAGGGACCACAGGTTCTCTATGGGGTTCAGATCAGGTGAACAAGGAGGCCATGTCATTAGTTTTTCTTCTTTTAGACCCTTTCTTGCAGCCACGCTGTGGAGTACTTGGATGCGTGTGATGGAGCATTGTCCTGCATGAAAATCATGTTTTTCTTGAAGGATGCAGACTTCTTCCTGTACCACTGCTTGAAGAAGGTGTCTTCCAGAAACTGGCAGTAGGACTGGGAGTTGAGCTTGACTCCATCCTCAACCCGAAAAGGCCCCACAAGCTCATCTTTGATGATACCAGCCCATACCAGTACCCCACCTCCACCTTGCTGGCGTCTGAGTGGGACTGGAGCTCTCTGCTCTTTACCGATCCAGCCACGGGCCCATCCGTCTGGCCCATCAAGACTCACTCTCATTTCATCAGTCCATAAAACCTTAGAAAAATCAGTCTGAGATATTTCTTGGCCCAGTCTTGACGTTTCAGCTTGTGTGTCTTGTTCAGTGGTGGTGGTTTTTCAGCCTTTCTTACCTTGGCCATGTCTCTGAGTATTGCACACCTTGTGTTTTTTGGCACTCCAGTGATGTTGCAGCTCTGAAATATGACAAAACTGCTGGCAAGTGGCATCTTGGCAACTGCATGCTTGACTTTTCTCAGTTCATGGGCAGTTATTTTGCGCCTTGGTTTTTCCACACGTTTCTTGCGACCCTGTTGACTATTTTGAATGAAACGCTTGATTGTTGGATGATCACACTTCAGAAGCTTGGCAATTTTAAGAGTGCTGCATCCCTCTGCAAGATATCTCACTATTTTTGACTTTTCAGAGCCTGTTAAGTTCCTCTTCTGACCCATTTTGCCAAAGGAAAGGAGGTTGCTAATAATTATGTTTGCCTAATACACCTGATATAGGGTGTTGATGTCATTAGACCACACCCCTTCTCATTACAGAGATGCAGATCACCTGATATGCTTAATTGGTAGTAGGCTTTGGGCCTATACAGCTTGGAGTAAGACAACATGCATAAAGAGGATGATGTGGTCAAAATACTCATTTGCCAAATAATTCTGCACTACCTGTAATGCAAACTTTATTCTGACCAAAACAACCTGAACATCTCGCTCCACGACTCACAGAAATTGTGCCATTCCACAAAGATCATCTACCTTTCCACAAACCGCTTTTTCTTTTAAGATCGTCAGACAGTGGAATCAGCTCCCAGAAAGTCTGAAACTGGTTGGTGACATAAACCTGTTCTCTACTAATCTGAAGAAGATATTCTTGCACACCAACTGTGTCAGCATCAGTCCAGCTATCTGTAAATATTTTTATGACTATCTGTATTTTATTTTTAAAGTATCTTTTGTATTTTAGACCAATTGTAGTTTACTGTATGTGACAGTATCAGTTCTGCTAATCTGCAAACATTTTGATGACTGACTTTATATTTACAGTATTTTTTGTATTTTAGATTAATTGTAGTTTGTTATATAATGTTTTTTTAAATGTGTGTACCTGCATGGGGAAAACGGATGGAAATTAGCAATCGCTAACTCTGGTACAAAACATCTCTTCTAATGTTTATTGTACACTTTCCCTTTTAAATAAACTAATAAACTAAAAACTAGAATGCGCCTTTTGAAACTAATTTTATCTGGCAATAAATCATCATGGGAAACCAGTCCTTGTCATGTCAAGTCAACAAGAAAAACATGGCTCTTGGCTTTTATACATTTAGAAAGAAAACTTGCAACAGCATGTTTATTTTGTTTGTTGTTGTTTTTTTAACATCAGAGGGGGTGTTCAGCAGGATAAGATGGTTGGTAAATCTGCCCCAGTTTTAACCATTTTTGTCATGGCTGTAATTGGATGTTTCACCTGAATCACAGAGATAACACTGAGGTGGGACGTTGATGGTTTTTCCCTTCTTATGCATTATTCACGTATAGAAAGACCTGACAGCAGAATAAGATGTTTACTAAGTCTTCAGTCAAGTAACCTGAGAGTGTTATGAGCCCATCAGAGGCAACAAATTAGCTTGACCCACGTTGAATTTAGAATGAATAGCTTGCCTTTACTCACCACACTTTAAATGAGATACTGTTGGTTTTAACATCTACGCCAGTCTTTTTTTTTCTCTTTGAACAGAGTTTATTAGTATTAAGTTCACTGGACCCCTTTCAGGTTGAAGAGCATCTCTGGGCAACAGCCACATAAAATAGCAGCTTCCGGTCCAACAAACCAAATCCAGACGCTGATGTTTCTGCTCACCTCCTGAAGGACATGACTGTGTTTTTTCAATAAATGATTAATCCACTCCTCAGGCTTTCCACATTCACTAACACACACTCACGCACACTGCAGTTTGAATGATTACACCATTTAAAACAAGGCTGATACATATGCACATTTTATACAGCTGATGTTTTATTGCAATTTACATGTTAAATATACATGTTTGCGTGTTCTGAGGATCCTATGTTGGCTGGGGCTAGATTATGCCCCTGGCAGGGTCACCCATGGCAAACAGGTTAGTAGGGGCCGACCCAGGCCTGGAGGTGGGGCACGGAGGCGAGCGCCTGGTGGCCGGGCTTCTGCTCATGGGGCCCGGTAGGGGCCTCCCTTCTTAAGGACCCACCACCCACGAGAGGGGCCATAGGGGTCGTGTGCAGTGTGAGTTGGGTGGCGGCCGAGGGCGGGGGGAGACCCTGGCGGTCCGACCCCCAGCTGCAGAAGCTAGTTGGGACGTGGAATACCACGTCTCTGGCTGGAAAGGAGTCTGAACTGGTGCGGGAGGTTGAGCGGTTCCGACCAGGTATAATTGTATAATTGTATGTAAGCCGTACCGTACCGTCTTCTTCCGCTTATCCGGGGTCGGGTCGCGGGGGCAGCTGCCTAAGCAGGGAAGCCCAGACTTCCCTCTCCCCGGCCACAGCCGCCAGCTCATCCGGGGGGATCCCGAGGCGCTCCCAGGCCAGCCGGGAGACGTAGTCCCTCCAGCGTGTCCTAGGCCTACCCCGGGGTCTGGTCCCGGTGGGAAGTGCCCGGAACACCTCTCCAGGAAGGCGTCCAGGAGGCATCCTAATCAGATGCCCGAGCCACCTCATCTGGCTCCTCTCTATACGAAGGAGCAGCGGCTCTACTCTACTGTATGTAAGCATTTACTAAAATTTGCACTCAAGTACATATTTTTTACATATTTTTTCTTATTTTTATGCATTGAGTTTTTTTCATCATTAAAATGTTCTTGTGTGGAAAATTTTGGAGTCAAGTTGTTTAGCAAGAAAGATAATTGTAGCCTGCTTTGTTTGTTGTCCCACACAGGGGCTTTTTTTTTTTTTTCTTTTGTTAAGGGTTAATCCAAAATAAATGGCAAAGCACATCAATATGGAGCAACAGGAATGGTTACAATGGAAACAAAATGAACAAATGAAATTATGAACAATATTTCAGAACAAATCCCACCAACAGAGTATTGACAGGTGAATATGTTATAATCATTCTGATCCTAATCTTGAATTTTAAAAAAAGAAAAGTAATTTATGTCTGCTTGAACACTTTGTACGAGAGTAAAAATCCCCGGACTTCAATCATTTCCTTTCTTTCTCCACTATTGGAGTTTTACAGTCTAACGCAAAAACCAGTTGCTTATATAGTTGACATTGATACCAATGTGAAAGTGTATTTTAGTTGGTGAAGCTGAGATAAAAGACGCACAGTTTTTCTTTGTGGGGCCTTGGTTTCCCGTCCTTTGTTTATTTCCAGGCAAAGTTAATTTTGACAACAAAGAGTAAAACAAAGTGGACTTAAGGCCACTCATTTGCCAAAAAGTGAAATTGTGGTGCAAAAAAATATGGCACAATGACACCCCCTTTTGTGTAAAGCAGCAAAGTATGTAGAAAAGTGGCAATGTGTGCAATACGGCAGTGACACCTGAATGGACAAACAAAAACAACAGTCATCACTCTGCCTCTAAAAACTGCTACACAGCCACAGTGCAAAGTACCTATGATCACACATCTCGCCTTTCATACCAAAACATAGCCGTATACACGAAAATATTACACAAACAAGATTACAAAACTAGATTTAAACCACAGAACTACAACAGTTTTCCAACCTAACACATGCAACAACCTCCAACACGTATGTGCTTTGTTCTCTTATTCAATTACCATCTACACTTCCAGCACAACAATAACATGAAATATAGAATCAATTCAGTATATCTGAGAATATCAATCACTGTGTGATACATAGTTCTTGAATAGCGTAGAATTATCAACTGACTTTCCTCACCAGTATCACATGGTCATTTCCCTCCAGAGAATTTTTTCTGTTTAACTAGTCAATCATTTTCCCAGGAGCGCCCTCTAACATGGAAACTTCCACCATCAAGATGGCAAAATGCTCGCTGCTGTTCAAAGCAGTCTGATCAGCAATATTAAACAAAACCAGGAATGATGTCTACAGCATATTTAACTTTTTTTTTTTTTTTTTTTTACCACCTAATTGGGTTAGTTTGGGACTGGCCAGAGACGGACTGACTGTCGGGCTACTGGCTATTTGCCCAGTTGGCCGACTTGTTTTCTGGGTCAACAGTTTATTTGGTCCGACTCGTTGATAAAACTCAGTCGATCGGCTGAACTAACACTGGTCTGGCCTGCTCAGATCTTTAAAGACCACCCTGTTTAGCTGTGGTCCCCATGCCTGAGTTATTTATTCATTCAGTCGGCATAGAACTTTATTTCCTGACCACCAGCCCATGAAAAACATCGATCTGCAGCCCAGTCAGGGAAGGAGCTACGGGGTGGCGAGCAGTGGCCGTGGCCACCCCTGGCCAATCACTGGCCACCTCAATGGCAACCCCTACGATTTAACCAGGCGACACCCAAGCAGTTACAGAGACCCAAAAAACTGCTTCCAAACCACTTCTCTTTCTTATTTTAGACACTAGTTACCCCATACAGTTGGATGTATATATAATATATTTATATATATATTACACGTGCTATGAGGTATCTACTTATGGCCACCCCAATGTGAGTAATGGTCTCTCCCTGGCCACCCCAGCGAAATATTTCTGGCTCCACCACTGAGCCCAGTGGTTCTGCTCTTAACAGAAACCAGGCTGAACCAATCAGATACAACCCTTCAGCTCAGTTCAGTGGTTGCAGCTACCTGTCAGAACAGAGGAGAGAAACTGGAAAGGAGGGGCAGATAAAGTGTGGTTGAAAAAAATATGTATATATATAAAAAGATGTATAAAAAGATGCCACATGTCTAAATATGACTGACATGTTTGCCGCATTAGCACCTTCATCAGCTGCCATGGTGATGACGGTGATGTTAGAAGCTGTGGTAGGCTGCCCGGCTTTCACACCACTGAGGTTCTGTTCTGAGTAGAGACCCATTAAACCCAGTATGGCTAATCCATAGCAAACGTGCTAGCTGTTTACAAAGTTATGATGAACTGATGAAAACATGCCAATAAAACAGCTGATTTATCTCCACGTTAGTTTGTCTCCTCACATACATGATACTAGTTGATGATGTCAGAGTTTCATGATGTCAGCAGAACAGCAGGTTAACTGGTTGTGTTGATTAAAACAGAAGAGCAGTCTTTCAGAACTAAATGGGAAAATACGATTTTTAACCATCAACATCAACAGTGACTCAGCAGATTTCTGATTTTATTAACCAGCCTGTCTGTTCATGGCAGAGGGCTGCTAGTTGGATACTTTTGGTTAAAATGTGTTATGGACAATATAAGAATGTTCATTAAATGACATTTTTGTCCAGCTGTTACATTGATGCGGACATTTGTCTCTTTGTCAGAGAATCTAGTAATTCTGGACGTGAATGCATCATATTAAAAAATGTCCTCAGTCAATGTTTAGTTAATCTTGGTTGGGATAACGTCTCCAGAGGACGCAAAGACACTGTTTCTAGAATTTATCCAGGAACGGTTTTTATCAGATCCCTTATTTCTCATCTCTTTCTGTTTTATTCTTCATCAAACACAAAGCACATGAATGCTGCTCTCATGTGACAAAGTACAGATGTCCATTTTAGAGCAGACACATAATGGAAGAATTTAATGTGCCTACTCTCACTGATTTCTGCTAACTCACTGCATGGTTTTAGTGTAGGTTGATATTCATATTTAAGGGATCTCAAAGATTTGTGGTATTATGATCCTATATGCGGGTCTGGGCCAAAATGCCAGGGACGATTTTTTTTCCCCCATCTTCACTAATTCTGTATTTCATAACAAATTAAAACAGAATTTCATTATTTGCCTCAAGCGCAGAACTAAAATAGGGTTTATCAACCTTGACTTGCTACATTTGTAGATAGGTAGAAATGCAGCTTTCCATCAAAATAAAAAACTGTCACTCCTGATTTAATTAAAGATTTAGACAAGAACAGGAAAAACATTTTTAACTAATTTCACACTGTGAACTTTGTACCTGCAGCAGATACGTTGTTGTTTATAACAAAGCATACAAATAAAGCAGAGCTCCGGTTTCTCTCTGCCGGGGTTCAGCAAATGCAGCATGATGTGAAGTTGTGGGTGGAGATGCAGAATATCAGGAAGAAACGCTCCAATCAAAGTCTTTTTTCTTTAAAAAAAGGTTTCAAACAGAGTTAAATGATCCAGTAGTTTCTAAGTGACTGTAAATTTTCTGAAAACAGAGGAAAGGAAGTCCAGTGCTTCCTTTGACCTTGAGCATAGGAAGCAAGGGAGCGTCGTTATTAAAGAAAGGAGATAATTTAATCATACAGCTCCTTAAGGCTGCAAGATTCAAAGTGATGCTTAATAATATTAATTCAGCTGGGATTCATGTGGGTAAATATTAGGATGGGTGAGAGTGTAAGCAGGCCGTGACTAAATCTTTTATTTTGTGTGTTTTATAACAGATTGAAACTATATTCTTACCTGTTATTGTATAAAACATACAAAAAATGTGGTCAAAAGTGAATCAGATAAAAACCATAAAATCACTAAGCATTATATTTAGCACACATCCTATTTATGCAGTAAAACAAAGAAATTCTCATAACATTCTTTATAACCTGTGATACACTGGTGATGGACTGGTGATTGGCTGGTGATGGACTGGTGTAACAAAGCATGGACTAGTTTTTCTGCATCACTCTGAGACAGGATGTCCCTAATTTTGGCAATAGGTGGAAGAAGTGGACCACCAGTCCATCACTGAGATATCACATTACAAATCATTTACATTTTCCTCACAAGGCCTAATTTCCCTGCCTCCTGTCTGAAATGACACCCAACATAAATAAAGTAGCCTATATCTTCACACTTTCAAAGGCTGTATTTATAATCCTGGTCTCTACAGAAAGCTGAGACATGTGAGATTACCACAGAAGCGTCAGAATCAAGATATGTGTTACTGTGTCAGAGTAAATTCACCTGGAACACAGTAAAACATGGACATTTTTATCTCCCCCTACAATGAAACCACATTACTTTATATAAAAACCAGAGAATTGCAGCCCAGTTGATCGAGGAATGAGCAAAGCAGTATAAAGAACGAGTAAAGTAACCCTACTGTAGGGATGAGTAAAGTAGTCCTACTGTTGGAATAAGTAAAGTAGTCGGAATGAGTAAAGTAATCCTAGGAATGAGTAAAGTAGTACTAGGAATGAGTAAAGTAGTCATGAGTGAAGCAGTATTAGGAATGAGTAAAGTAGTTCTAGGAATTAGTAAAGTAATCTTAGGAATGAGTAAAGTAGTACTAGGAATTAGTAAAGTAATCTTAGGAATGAGTAAAGTAGTACTAGAAATTAGTAAAGTAATCTTAGGAATGAGCAAAGTAGTACTAGGAATTAGTAAAGTAATCTTAGGAATGAGTAAAGTAGTACTAGGAATTAGTAAAGTAATCTTAGGAATGAGTAAAGTAATGTGTGATGAGGAACTGTACTAGTAGAGTACTAGTAGAAGGTAAAAGTGAAGCTGAGCAGGTTTTCAGGTGTTTTAATGGAGATGTTACACAGGTAATCTGAGAAGCCATAGGGAATTATCACCCTTCCGTGTTCCGAACTTCCGGTTTTAAACAGTTAGACGGCCCACTTCCGGTCCAGTTCAATGTCCCTGCTTTACTTCGTAGATAACGTGAATAAACGCCAACCCTACTGAAATTTTCACGGATTCCAGACTGAAGTGATACTAAGGAGGAAGTGGATCAAAGCGATTCACCAGAGTGAAGGGCCGAACTTTATAATAAAACAACGTAGCATGTTTGTTTGTAGCCGAAGGGGCACAACACCGGCATGCTAGCATTAGCCAGCTAGCGTTTACCAACGTGCTTAACTTTGTGCGTCTTAAAACACACAAACATCTGAAAATCGGGTCTGTACCTCCCCGTTTCCAGTGGAACAACTGGGGACTGCCAAGAAAGGAGACGCTTTCAGATGCTTGTGTGTTTTCAGCCGCACAAAGTTAGGCACATCATCAAGCTGGCTAATGCTAACCTGCTAACAGTAGTCCGCCAGCTACTACTCTGTTGAACTTTGTTAATCGGATAAACGCCAATGCCAAGTTTTCATTCCAGACTGAGTGATGCTAAGGAAGAAGTGGATCAAAACGACCGATTCACCGCAGTGGAGGACCGAACTTTGTAATAAAACGACACACGTTTGTTTGTGGCCGGCAGACTGCGCAGTCGTGTTAGCCTGTAAGCATTAGCCAGCTTGATGACGTGGCTAACTTTGTGCGGCTGAAAACACACAAGCATCTGAAAGCGTCTCCTTTCTTGGCAGTCCCCAGTTGTTCCACTGGAAACGGGGGGGTACAGACCCGATTTTCAGATGTTTGTGTGTTTTAGGACGCACAATGTTAAGCACGTCAGTAAACGCTAGCTGGCTAATGCTAGCATGCTGTGAAGTGCCGGTGTTGTGCCCCACCGGCGACAAACAAACGTGTGTTTTATTATAAAGTTCGGCCCTTCACCGCGGCGAATCGATCGCTTTGATCCAGCTTTTGATCCAGTATCACTTCAGTCTGGAATGAAAACTTAAGTATGTTTGGAGTTTATCCGATTTAAACAGTATAACAGAGCAGGAACGGCGGTCGTTAACATGGCCCGGAAGAGGGAGTGTCCAAAATCCGGGAACTTCCGGTAAGCGTGATAATCCCCTATCGGCTGCTGCTGCTGCTGCTGCTGATGATGATGATGATGGTCACCTCTATTAATGGTCAGGAGGATCCAGGGATCACCCCCACATTCACCTTAGAGACACCATGAGGATCCAGAAGGAAGTGAAGCCCAACATAGAACTGTAACGGCAGGATGATGATGCTTCACTATAAACCCCCTTCATCTCCATGGCAACCAGCAGGACTTTCATAATTTATGCCAAACAAAAGCAGAGTCATGGGAGAACACAGTAGCAGAGTTTTGTAAAGCTGAAATAAAAATATTGCATCAGATTTGTGTCAAATAGTGAGCGAGCAAAATAAACACACTCGCATGCAGATTAAACGGCTGTCACGCATGAATTCATCTGCTGCAAGTACAAAAAATCCTCACGCGTGAGAGACGGCCTACTGTGCGTGCGGCTGACCCTGCTACGTGCACGTGGGATCTCACCACGCACGCGCAAGCTGTTCCCGCTCGTGCCAGTTTCTGTCAAGTGTATCTATCTGCGGCTTGCAACCCAGTGGGCGTGTCGTAGTGTGGGCGTGTCGCATTGTGGGCGTGTCGCATTGTGGGTGGGTCTGGTTAGGTTTAGGGGAAGGGTCAGGGGTAGGGCTAGATTTTACCGTGCTCTCATTGGCCTGGTGGGCGTGTCGTCGAGTAACGTCACGCTACGACACGCCCACACTACGACACGCCCCTGTCTTGGGAGCCGCAGATAGACCCTACTCGTTTCTGTCAGCCCCCTCGCTTGAGGACAGCTGCGATCTCGTAGCCTGGTACACCAGCCTGACTAACGCCATGTATGAGATACACGGCAAGTCAGTCTGGGCTCCCTCCATTGGAGAATGATTCCACTCTGGTAAAAAATTGACCGGACCAATCACAGCGCAGCAGTAGAATTATTAACAGATGAACATTAAACTCCTCCGACATCTCCACCGCTGTTTCTGCTCTGTTTTGGTGCGTAACTAACAGCTTCCGGGTCATAGTCACATGACGTGCGACACAAACGCTTTCCCATATTAGTAGTTCAGCAATAAACAATGCTGACATGTAACAGAGTATTTATAATTATAAAACCAAACATTCTATGTTAATATACACAAGAAAACTACATTAAATAGAGAGGGAAAAACAACGTGTAAACGCTGACTTCCGGCGTCGCCATAGAAACGTAGCAACAGAGTGCCGAGCTACGCCAGCTACAGTCACTTCTGATTGGTTCTCTCCGGTTCACTTTCCTCCTGTTAGTCCCGCCTCTCGTCTCGCATTGGAAATCAGTCTCCAGCGGAGGGAATCCAGACTGACTCGCCGTGTATCTCATACATGCCGTTAGTCAGACTGGTGTACCAGGCTAGCAATCTCGCAGGTGGCTTTATGCTCGAAGTTATTTTCTGTTTGCACAGAGAAACTGAGTTTTGACAAATGGGGCGGGACAGGGGGGGCAGGGGGGCTCCTCCTGCCTTCTCCTGATTGGACTTTATTTCTGAGTAAATTGTAGCACCAAAACACGTTTCTCCCCAAATCGTACATATGTGTGGAGCAGCTAGCTAGCAGTCACGCTGCTAAGCTAACGTGATGTTCCGGTGGATGTCGGCTAGGAATGTTTCCCTTCTGCTCTGAGACTTAATACATTTCCTCTATGAAACTGAAAAGCTCTCTGATTTACCGATCAATAATATCTATAATAAACTGTGTATCCGACATGTTGCCTGTAATGATTAACGGTGTCTAGAGTTATTGATCTGATAAAGGATGTTCCCTGTCACCTGACAGATCTGCGAAGTTTCCAGACTGTTCCCTGGCTGTGGAAGCTGCTGGCGTGTTGAAGAGAATGACCATCCATGATGAAGACCATTGTAACCAGCAGTCTCTGTCCTTTTCTCCTGTGTTTTCGGTTCTGAGTCCATCAATGAATAATTGAATCTGCTCATCTGTGGTGTCCTAGTCTAGTGTGTGTACTGTTTTTGCCCTTTTGTGTGTGTGTGCTGCTGTTTAGACCTGCAGACTTAAGCTTGCTTCATACCTCCAGATACGGACAAAATTGGCTCGTCCGTACCAAACGATGTCGTAGTTACTGGCCTACATACCTCCGTCCAGTTTCAGCATTGTTATGAATGTTGCTCCATGCACCCTCTAGGGGGCAGTGTTGCATTGAAATTTAGCACCATGGACGATCGCGAACATGGCGTCGGTGAAGGAGGTCGTTTTGCTGTGTGTACTTCAGAAAAGGCAGAAAAAAAGACAAGTGTACGCAGTGGTGGCATGGCCGACCACTTAAAAGTGGTCAAAGTAATTTCAACTGTTGACATTTTTAAATGCCCACTTCCTACTCTTCTTCTTCGATTTTCACAAAATGGGTAAACTGTAAACTCTGATACGGATGAAAGCGTCCGTATCCGTATTTATCGTAGGGTATGAATGGGGCTTTAGACGAAGTGGTTCAGCCTCTAGCATTTTAAATAGGGATGCATGATATAATCGGCCGCCTATCGGTATCAGCATATATCGGCCTAAAAACTGAATATCGGACATCGGCCACCCCACTGATATTTAACCAATATTTACCAATCAGCCCGCTGTTTCTAAAGTCTAAAAAACCCCAAAAATTCTTCTTCAAAAACTTCTTTTTTACAGACTTTCAAACTTCTAAAGACTAGGGGTGAGAAAAATATGGATACACTGAAATATCGCAATATTTTCATATGCTGATATCATATTGACATTTAAAAACGCAGAATTGATCTATTTTACTAATGAAATCTCATGATATTTCATCGTTCTGCCACAAAATCTCGCGAGAATTTACAAAAAATTTCACGATATTTTCATATGTTGATATCATATTGACATTTAAAAATGCAATATTGATCTATTTTACTTACGAAATCTAATGAGATTTCACAAAATATTACAAGAGTTTTTAACAGAACGATGAAATCTCGCAAGATTTTGTAAGTAAAATAGATCGATACTGCGCTTTTAAATATCAATTTGATATTGGCATATGAAAATACCTCAATATTTCAGTGTATCAATATTTTTTCCCAACCCTATTTTTCAAAGTGTTGGAAACGGATAACAAAACTGCTATTTGCAATGACTGCTAATTTTTTTCAGCTTTGATATCGGAATCAATATCGGTTATCAGCCACATGAGTTTTAAAATATCGGCATATCAACCAAAATTCCAATATCTTGCATCCCTAATTTTAAACACTGTTTGCCTTTAGCTGGGCAGGGGTGTTGTCTGCTGTGTGTACCTCTACAGCGATGCCATTCCTTATTTGCGGCTCCTTTGCCCTGGCTTTGAAGCTAGATGGACGCCTGTTGTCAGGTCTTCTCCCTACGGCATGTACAGCGTCACCGATGGGGCCACAGCCTCCGAACACGTCTTTGAGCTTGGCCTGCGCTAAATCGTGGGAGCATGAAATATCTATGGCTTTGTCTAACGTTAAGTTTGCGCCATGGCTTGGTAGCTTCTCGAGCATCTGCGGGGAGTTAGTAGTAGTCCCTCACCATCTCATCACTGTTTGGGTATCTGCTGTCTTTGACGAGGAGTTTTAGCTCCGTGACGAAGTTTTCGAAGGTCTCGTCGTCCCCCTGCATCTTCTCGTGGAAGCAGTATCTCGCATACATTGGGTTAGACTTGGGCATGAGGTATTCTGTGTACTTGTTGTAGTACGTGCTTAGCTTCGTCCGCCCCTCGCGTCCAGGTATTGTAGACGTCCCGTCCTTTTTCCCGGATCCAGAGGAGAAGGTAACTACATTTTTCCTCTTTGGTTTTACCCTTCAGGGTCCCCGAAAACATCAGCTCAGCATGTTGTTTGAGGCGGCGCCGTGCTCCCAGTATGTTCGGAGAGTCCCAGTTCATGCCGGGTGCTGGATTGTCGTAACTATCCATTTTTCGATTAGAAGGTGAGTTTTTGAGCTTCTACTCTGACACCATGCAATATTTCTCTCTTGCAGGAGGCTATGTTCATCAGTTTTAATAAACTGTACAGGACGCCGATGAGTGGTTGTCGTTAATTCCACCATCTTGAACACACTGTGACATCACATGAGACTACGGTGGCCCTAGGGGACTCGAAGCTCTCGGCAAGAACAGGTTAAACTTTACGTTTTTGTGACTGTTCCCAAAACTTCTGCGAAACTTCAAGCAAGTTTTTCTCCTCCAACTGTGAGACTACTAAACCTATCCACGGTGTACAATTATTTTTCAAAATGAATTAATTTTTTGTATCTTTATTTATTCTTATTTTGTAGCATACAGCATCGAACCGTAGAATCCAGGAAAATGTTCCAACACTGGCTATGTATCGGCTGCGTACATCTCTCTGAGTCTGACACATACACACACTCATCTTTACACTTTATCTCTAATACACACAGTACGCAATGATGTGTGTAGCCCCGGGTTTTATAAACGCTCCCCTTTCCTCTGTTTGAGCAGCCTTGTTTGCATTTACATTCCTCAGTAACCTGGAGACACCTGCATCTCAGTGTACAGGCTTACAACTCCCACATGCTGCTGGACTTACGCGCACACACATCCTTGTACTTCTATCTTAGTGAGGACATTCATTGACATAATGCATTCCCTAGCCCCTTACCCTAACCCTAACTACCACAACTGATTGCCTAAACGTACCCTAACCAAAACTTCATTGTAACCTAAACTCTAAAACCAAATCTTGACCCTCAAAAATAGGTTTTTCTTTGACTTTTTTTTTTTGTGAGGACCGGCCAAAATGTCCTCACTTTGCTGGTTAAAAGCGCAAAATGTAGTCCTCACAATGTAGCAAGTACAAGTACACACACACACACACGGCACAAGAAAGCCTGGTGTTATCTTCCATGCTATGGTTTACAGCACAATCACACCAAGGTTACCTCACATTGTTTGTCTTGGGTTCACTGAGCATAAAATAATGACTCTGACTCCCCAGTTCTCTGCTGTCATTCAGCAGCATGCTGCTGTACTTCCACAACACACACTCAGCGGCCGACAAAGTCTCGGAAAGTAACCTGCGACCTCTCCTCCGGCTCCTCTATGCATCACCGCCATCATCATCATCATTTTGCACACATATACAAACACAGCACCCCCGTCCCCCGCCCACCCACTGACGCCTTGACAACACCTCACACCTCCACCAATGAAAAGATCTGTTATGAGACAAAAGTGAGGTGAGCGCACAAGCGACAACAACACCGCCAACCTGAGCTCCGCTCCGTATCTGGTGTGAAGGTAACCATAGCAGCCGTTAAGAGAAGTTACCATCACGACCATAAATAAACCGTCTTGATGGGTGGAGGATCACTATTAAACATTTTCACCTCGTTGAATAGAGACACAAAGTGAATCACAGGGCGGCGGCGGAGACGAGCGGGGAAATCTAAAAAGCAAAAGACAGTATAACTTTAATTTACGTCACTCTGTTCGTACAGGGCTGATGAAATGATGAAAGCAGAGCTTTTTTAGAGTTGATGGCGTCCGTGCGGGCTGAGCAGTGCAGGGCTGGAGTGAAAGACGTTTGAATGAAAGCCTCAAAGTGAAGGTGTCACAAAGAAAGGCAGCCTTTCATAACGAAAGATGCTCTTGAACGAGGAGAACACAAGTGTGTGAATAGCAGAGCCTTGATGCTGATAGAAATGAGAGTCACGGCCTTCTTATGGAAAATTACATCCACCAAAAATCGAACTTTATTGTTGATATGTTGCCTTAAAGTCCGGTTTTAATGACGACCTCTGTTCTGAAAGGAGGTCTGGGCCCTGCTGGGAGGGTGAAATGCTCCGGAGGAAAGTCACTCCTCCATGACACCTGGTGGGTCGTCTTATACCGCCTTCACTTCCTCAATCTGTCGTTTTCTCAATCCCACAACCCCTTCCCCCTTCCTCTAACCAATTCTCCTGTCCCTCATCATTTACCTTTCTTTTTTTCCTTTTCTCCATCATCTATTCATCCTCCTCCCTCCTTCATCCAGTCATCCTTCCATCAATCCTCTCCTCTCTTATCTACATGTATATTTCCATTATTCCTTTTCCCCCTTGGTTCATCCATCCTGATTTGTTGTCTACCCTCACCCTCCTTTATCTATCTTTCCCTCGCTCTTCTGTTAATCCATCCCCTCTCCCTCATCCTCCATCTTTCCATTCATCCCTTTTTCTCTTTTCCACCCCCTTCAATCCCTCTCTTAGCCATTTATCCTCCATCCATCCTCTCATCTCCTCTCCATTCATCCAGTCTTCCAATCCATATCCACCCCTCTTCCCTCATAATTCACCTTTCCATCACCCCTCATCCATTTATCCATCCTTCTCTTCCCTTTGTTCATTTATCCTTCCGTTCATTCTCACCCTCGCTCATCCATCCTTCCCACTTTCCTCTGTTTATCCACCTTCCTTCCGTCACCATTCATTTTTTCACTGGTCCCTTCATCCCTCATTAGTTCATCCATCGTCAGCCTTCCTCATTTTTTTGTCCACCCTCCCTCCCTCTTCACACGTCCATCTTTCATCCTCCTTCCTTTTCCTTACTCATCTTGAGGTTCCTAAGATATCCCGGGTGGCATCCTAAGTCTACTCAATTCACTTTATTCAGGAAGTCAGGATGGGCGCCGTCATTTTGGCCTACAATTTCCGGTTAGTCGGTGTTGCGGTGGTCCACCACTGCGGCTCCGCGGATGAGCTACATGAATAGATTTAATGCTGTTTTATGCTGTAAGTGTTCAAACATGAGCAGCATTCATTGCGTTGTCTGCGGGTGCCGCAACAACTAGAAGGAGAGCAATCTGACACTTTATTTTGATTCCATCACAATTGTCCCGACAGCTAACGGTGCTAGCCTCGGCTGCTAACAGTAGTAGCTGCTTTTTTACAGTAGTGGTGGACTCTGCTTTGTTCTTTATTTACGGTCTATGCTCTACGAACAACTTTAATAATCAGTTCAGCACCTGACATTTGTATGATTTTAGCTTACAGATGAGGCATGATTATATTTACAGAAGTGTCCTTAAAACAACTGCCCTAATATAGCTAACTTAGCATAATGGCAAGCAACAACACAGAGCATCGGCTCAAAGAGATTATCACGACCTAGCAGAATAATAATTGTAGCGATCATAAAGTCCCGTTTTGTTCAAATAAACGTACTCTCCATCCAGGTATTAGACAACACAGTGAAAAGGGTCAATATGGCAGGTGCGTGGCTGCAGGACCTTCCCATCCCTGCCATACCGGAACATCCCATTGTCTCAACGCTCCGTTAGCTCGACCAACACCGAGGCGAAGTGAGAGGTTACTGGCTGGACTTGGCCTGACACCGGCTTTCAGAAGAAAATGTTCTTGTTCTTCATGCAACAGATCATGGCCGACTTTTATGTCCTTAAAATTATTTTATTTTTATTTTCAGTAAAATCAAACGGCGTTTTTCACTGTGGTCTGTTATATTTGCCGCTGCAGCGCCCAGAAATCAGCTGATCGCTTCGCTCTCAGTTGATTCATGCCGCGGCTCACGGCTGCCGTGCTTGGTGACTTACACTACTCACAAAAAGTTAGGGATAATCAACTTTCAGTTTTTGGAGAACAGAATGATGCAGAATAAATATTTAACCATTGAACAATGTACATGTGCATTGAAAAGTTTAGAGAGTTTAATTCAGTTCACCTGGAAAGGTTGTAGTGGATTTAAGATTCATTCTGACATCATACAAAAACCCAAATATCCTTAAGTTTTTGTGATTAGCGTATTTGTGGAGAGATCTGATCCCCTCAGTACATCTGATCTGAAAGAGTGCGGGATGATTATGAGTGGAGCTGAGTATGTGCTTATTAGGGATGGTTCTGCTGGGTGGAGCATTCCTGGATGGATTTTCATAAGAAAGGTTGATGTAATACAGCCACCAAACACATTCGGCAAATCGTAGATCTAGTTGGCTACCAACAGTTTTCAGGGAAATAGGACTGGTGTTAATGTCATCTTCACTCTGTTATGAGAACTGGGCGAACCAGACATGTTTCCATGGAGCTTTTCAGTCAGGTTTTCAATTCCTCCAATGTAATATTTTCCATTGAACAATATTGAGAACACGCCTCACCGGAAGTGCTAAGCCACTTAGGTAATGCCTCTGTTGAAAAAGTGGGCGGGGCTGAATAAGGTGAATAGCTGTGTCTCATGAAAGTCTGCACACTTCAGAGTGTGCGGACTACGCAGGCTACATAGCCTCCAAAGCAGCCTTCTGAAACCGTAGCTGCTTAAATGGGACAGCTTAGCCAACAAGAATTTCCAGTATGTTTCCATTTCCAATAAATTTCCAATATCTGCCATCACCCTAAAAAACAAGACTGACTGACTGACTTATTATTGTTATATTATCATTTCATATAAATGTTATATTGTTAAAACAACAACAACAAACAAACAAAGAAAAAACGAAAAGAAAAGAATAAAAAAAGAGTGAGCTACACCTGTTCTCAATAACAAAATCACTAAAAGGAGATGTATCAGCTTTTCAAACGTTCCAAAAGTCAGATACAGGCATTTATAAGTTAAACATGTTCCCATCGCTACTATAGAAACCTAATTTGGTGTAAATATTAGTTTTTCTATGCGTCTAATTTCCAACACGGAAGTAAGATGGCTGACTGTACTAAACCACGAAGCTCTCGACCAATTGCAACATGTTTTACGCCCATTTCATGACGTCGCCCCAGAAGAGACACTGATTCTGAAGGGTCACAGAATTGTTTGTAGCACCGGCAGCTCACATGGACGTTATTTGTAAACATTCATAGATAATCGGACTCCGATCGACGGAATGAAACGGACCAGCCTGTTATGGAACTGTATGCACTCGACCCAGAGTCTGATATGGAGTTTGAAGTACACACAGTACCACAGTAACCACAGAGTACCACAGAGACCCCTGACAAGTGCTAAGTAAATTAGCAAACAAATCATAGGCTAATACTTAGCATTGAGCAGAGAGACGTTTTCACTCACCGGTGTTGTTGTCTGTCCAGGAGGCGTTTTTATAGTGGGAACTGTGTCAGTTTTCATTTGTAATCCCCAAGAAAAAAAAAAAAACCCAAAACAAACTTTACTGCCCGGGATTCGTGAAGTTGTCATGAGTGAAGTTCACACACAAAGTTGAGGTTTTTTTCTGCTTCTGAAGATATAATCCAACCACTTCTGGCAAGTCGATTCATCCAGTACAACAAATAAACTCCCCCACGCTGAACGCAACCACATTTTTCCCAATTTGTCGTCCTCTAGAGCTTAAAAAAAAGCAAAAAACAAAAACTTTTCTTCTGAACTCTGGAGCAAACCTCTGTTAGCTGATGGCTGCTTGTCTCTGAGGAAATCTTCCTGCAGGCTGTTTGTTTTGTCCTCAGAGAGTGTGTGTAGATTAGGATTCTCTTTGAGTTTCTGTTGAACAAAAAGGGCGTCTTGCTACGATGCTGTGCATGCGTTTTTGATGCTTCATGATTGGTGCCACCTTGTTGCGTAAACCGGTGTCAGTCAGTTATGTTAAGGAAGCTAGAGCTTGGCCTGAATATTCATATATAATATTCAAATATGCACAAATGAAGAAAAAAAATGACTTAAATGAATTTTTTTAATGAGGAAATAACAGTAACATGCTGAAAAGCTCTTAAAAGTCCATTTTTCATGATAGTGCTCCTTCAAATAGGACCTGTTTGACAAAGTGAAGTGGACCAAAAAGATCGTCAGAAGCTAGACATCATGCTGCAATCCAAAGAAATTCAGGAAAAAATGAGAAACAAAGTAATTGAGATCGATCAGTCTGGAAAAGGTTACAAAGCAGTTTCTCAAGTTTTGGGACTCCAGTAAACCACAGTGAGAGCCATTATCCACAAATGGTGAAAACATGGAACAGTGGTGAACCTTCCCAGGAGTGGCCGGCCGACCAAAATTACCCCAAGGGCACAGCGACGACTCATCCAAGAGGTCACAAAAGACCCCAGAACAACATCCAAGAACTGCAGGCCTCACTTGCCTCAATTAAGGTCAGTGTTCATGACTCCACCATCAGAAAGAGACTGGGGGGCAAAAATGGCTGCATGGCAGAGTTCCAAGACCAAAACCACTGCTGAGCAAAAAGAACATAAAGGCTCGTCTCAGTTTAGCCAGAAAGCATCTTGATGATCTCCAAGACTTTTGGGAAAATACTCTGTGGACTGACGAGACAAAAGTTGAACTTTTTGGAAGGTGTAGGTCCCATTACATCTGGCGTAAAAGTAACACGGCATTTCAGAAAAGCAACATCATACCAACAGTAAAATATGGTGGTTTTAGTGTGATGGTCTGGGGCTGTTTTGCTGCTTCAGGACCTGGAAGACTTGCTGTGGTAAATGGAACCATGAATTCTGCTTCTACCAAAAAATCCTGAAGGAGAATATCCGGCCATCTGTTGGTGACCTCAAGCTGAAGCACACTTGGGTTCTGCAGCAGAACAATGATCCAGAACACACCAGCAAGTCCACCTCTGAATGGCTTAAGAACAACAAAATGAAGACTTTGGAGTGGCCTAGTCAAAGTCCCCACCTGAATCCAATTGAGATGCTGTGGCATGACCTTTAAAAAGGCGGTTCATGTTGGAAAAGCCTCCAATGTGGCTGAATTACAACAATTCTGCAAAGATGAGTGGAACAAAATTCCTCCACAGCGCTGTAGAAGACTCACTGCCAGTTATCACAAACACTTGATTGCAGTTGTTGCTGCTAAGGGTGGAACAACCAGTTATTAGGTTTAGGGGGCAATCACTTTTTCACACAGGGCCATTTAAGTTTGGATTTTTACCCCCTTACTAATACATTTCTTAATTTAAAAACTGCATTGTCTATTTATTTGTGTTATCTTTGTCTCACATTTAAATTTGTTTGGTGATCTAAAACATTTAAGTGTGACTAACATGCAAAAAAGGAGGAAATCAGGAAGGGGACAAACACTTTTTCACACAGCTGTAGCTCCCCTATTTAATGCCACCTAGTCAGTCCTTTGATGTGAAATTGAATTCTCATTTGTACTTGATAAGAATGTGTGGGTCACGAAACGTAATTGGAAAAATAATGAGTTAATTAGTTCACTTTTGCCAAGTGGTGCTAGTTGGATACACCAGATTCAGAGAATGACTGGGTCGGTTAGAAAACGCTTGGGGGGAGGCTAAATTTCACCCAGAGGTGGCATATGCCTTTAAGCATTCACTTATCGGGATACAATAAAGCCTATTTGGCGTTTATCAGTTCCTAAAATGAGACAAATACAAACTCAAGCATCAACAACACGTATATATTAAAATGTCATTATTTACTAAACAAAAAAAAAATAAATCAAACTTCAGAGGCAATGTGTGGAAGAAATGAAGTCCACCATTGCTGCTTTCACAGGACTGAAGATGCTAAGACGTAGCTGCTGATCAGTGAACTCATCACAATCAGTGAGAGCGCCTCTATCAAAGTAGAAGTTTTGTTGGTCTGGAAAAGCAACAAGAAAACATTCAAATAGTTGCCAATCTTCCAAGAAGTGGAGGTCCCAGGAAATTCGGCCCAAAGTGCGACTGTTAAATGCTCAGAAAAAACCCCAAGAGATACATCTCAGACTCGGCAGGCCTAACAGGTTAAACATTAAAGTTGACTAACCCTGAGTGGGGTGGACACGCAGAGATTCAGGCCATTTAGAGTCACCAGTTAACTAAGAATTCACATTTTTGGTGTGTGGGTGGAAATCCTTGAAGGCAACACAAACACAGACAGGTCTCAGCTGGCCAGAACAGCCTTTTCTTTCCTTAAAACGACACAACACCAGAGGATACTGCAACAGAAAGAAATTTCATCTCAAGTCTTTGAAAGTTAATCATCTTAGCTTGCTGAAATAAAGATAAAGTCACAGTTGTGTACAAATCTGGAGCTTCATGCATCTCCATCCACCTGCTCTTATGAGCATTTTGAATTTAAACTCTGACTTGGTGAATAAAAGATGATGTAAGGAAGCATGAAGTTTCCACTGCAGAAATGAAAACCAGGAAAATCAGATCAGGTGTGCAGAGTGATGGAAAACGGTAATCCTTCTCTAATTAACTCAGAGATAGATCTTTTTTTATTTCACTGTTGAGATTTGATTGCTAAATTACATCATCTTATTGATCCTTTTCATCTGCAGTGGTGTAATTCCACCAGGCGGTGAACTAGCATCACCAGCTGCCTTCAAAATCAGCCATTTCTTGATATGATTGATGATTTCTATTCATATTTTCTTGTCAATTTTGTCTACATTTGTTCATATTAGAACATATTAGAGCAGAAATGTGGCTTGTTCTGCTCACTACCTGCACATACATGGCTTGATTTGGCAACAGAAACTTTTTTAGGAATACTGGGGCTAACAGATTGAAATATTCTAGAGTGCCACTGAGCCATTTTAAGACTTAGGTAGAACGTTTGCATGTGTATTTGATGTATTATACTTGTCACACATGACAAATCTGGCAAAGGTAGGACTTTTTTTTATATCAGGTATAAGGACCTCCTGTTTTGCAAAGGCTTTCGCCATGGATATGTTTGGCAGACGTGCATCAATTTTCTACCATGATATCACAACAGGATCAATGAACAAATTGTACCTTTAAAAAAAGAGCTTCAAACTCTTTCCGATGTCAAAAAATAAAATTGTATGGATTATAAGGAATATTAATTGAACTCATACAAAGAGCTTATTGGTTTTACAAACACAATAATTTCTTTATCTTACAGTGAAAAAGGCTTTAAACATTAATACTGCAAAGTAAACACGCTAAAGCACCAATGATGACCCATTGTGATGTGTTGGTCTTGAACAGAAGCATTTTATTTGAAAAAGTTAGGAACAGTTTAGCCATCATGTAAGATTAAAGGTCCAGTGTGTATGAATTACTGACATGTAGTGACAAAGATGGGTACTGTATCAAGTAGTGAATATACAATTCTTCCACGCATAAAGATGTTTTCATGCATAAGTGGATCCAGTTGCTCAGTTCTACTGACAATTCCACTACAACTACTTCAACATTGTGTACTGCCGCCATCTTGCGGTGCCACCATTTCTCAGGGTTTTAGTCCTAATTGACCTATGGCTAAACCACGCCCCTAAACGCGATGAGCCAATCACAGTGCGCACAGCTTTCCCATACACTCGGACATTCTCTGCTTGAACGTCCATTGAAATGCATTGAAGTTAGTCCGTTTTTGTTCGTTTTTATGTGTTCTTTTTAGTTTAAAATGGTCAAACGTGTGCATGGGGTACATGCAACTCCGATACTAGGTATCCTGAGAGGCTGGGTGACAGGGTGTATTTTTTTGCCTTTTACCAAGTCACATCAAGCCAAAGTTATGCGGCAGACCACAACATCATCTGAACGTGGATAAAATGAACAAGGATGTCTACATCTGTTCTAAGGTAAGGGAACATCGTATTCGAGGCAACATGTTGTCACTTTGCTTGAAAGAAATATGAAGTTACCTTCCCTAACGTTAGTTTAAGTTGGCTAACGCTAGCTAAACATGCTAGTTTTGGTACGTGGTAACGGTACATAAGACGCTGTCGTGTAGTACAGGTGTGGTGTAGTAACGTCAATAACGACACGCCTCTGGCTTCCAAGCTGCAGCCAGACTGCTCCGCTTCCGTGGCTGTTTGATCAGTTTTTGTCAGATGATCACTTTTTGGCACAACAACAGCAGCCGTGCAGCAGTTTGTGCAAGAAACTGAGGGAGCGACACGAGTCACATTCAGAGATTCACAGGCTGATTTCTACTCCCAGTTTAAGACTTGTGAACAATTTCTTTTTGTTTGCTTGTATTGTTTTTATGTTTTTTAATTTATCTTGTCATGATCTCTCTGTCTGATCACGCGTCTGTTGTCCGTGTTGACAGCTGTCATCTCCCGAAATGTCACATAGCGCCTGTCACCGAATGTTTGTTTGTCCGAGTGAGTGGAGGGGGCGGGGCTTAGCCATAGGTCAATTACATCATATCTGCCAACATGGAAAGCAGCGTGAATATCTGGACTTGCAATGTTGGACAGTTATCTGAGGTAAATGACAACAGACAGGTATGTTATCCAGATATTTCATAGTTATTCTGACATATTATTTATACATCGGTGCATTAATATAAATTGTTATTCATCTCCAAAAACTAGTTAAATAACTGACAAGCCACACTGGAATATAAAATGTCAAGTTCTTTTTAAGAGTACAGACCCTCAACGGAACTATAGCAGTTTTTTCAGTGACCCCCCCATTGACGGCTAAACTTCATCATCTTCATTGTACCTGTACTGTGATTCACTCCAGCCAGTAAAAGACAGTCTTATCTGGACTCTTGTTCTGTCCCTTCCTCTCTTTCTTTTCCTCTCTTCCTCCCGTAATGTTTCCTCGCGTTTCTTTGCCGAATCCTCCAAAACACCAGCTGTGTTCATATCTGGTTCGTATCCGTTTGCTAGCACATGACGCGGTTTATCAATCAATCAATCAATCAATCAATCAATCAATCAATCTTTATTTATGAAGCGCTTCTCCAGCAGGTTACGCGACTCAAAGCGCTTTACAGTTTAAAAACATTCCCGCCCGCCCGCTGTGTTCAGGCCCATCCTTGGTAATGTTCTTCTTATTGTCTACCGCGACCAAAGTTGATAAGAAAAGAAAAGACAAGAAAAAAAAAACCTCCTGGACGTTCAACCTGAAGTCCCCAGGAAGCATTGTTCCAATCAATTTCCAATACTGACCTAAATTCAAACTTTTTTCTGTTATTTTTTAAAAAATACAGCCTAAAACTAGACTAAAACATTTTTTAATTTTTCAAACTAAATCTAGACTAAAACCTTTTTGATTTTCATCAACTAAAACTAGACTAAAACTATCAGATACAGAAATGACTAAAATGTGACTAAAACTAATAAGCATTTTTGTCAGAAAGACTAAGAACTAAGACTAAAACTCAGAGAGCTGCCAAAAACAACACCAGCACCAAAATATTTAAACAGATAATTTTCCAACAGTGATACAGTTATATTAATCATTTTAACATCCTATCTTCCAATCAGTCAGGCTCGGGCTACTCTACTACTACGGCTATACTCACATTTACAAATGATGTGTTCTCGTCCTTTGATCAAAATCGGTACAAAGGTGCCATATTTCTTGATCTTTCAAAAGCTTTTGATCTAGTAGACCACTATTTACTCCTGGATAAACTCAAAGCAATTGTTCTTAGCAGGAATGCCCTTCTGTGGTTTAATTCTTATCTACATAATCTAGGTCAATTTGTCACCTTTAATGGTCATCAATCTGACCATTGTATTGTGGAAAATGGTGTACCGCAGGGCTCTACACTAGGCCTCCTTTTATTTTCTATTTTCATTAATTACCTTCCTCAAGTTTGTATCAACTATCAAACTCATCTGTACGCTGATGACACCGTTTTTTATTTAACAGATCTAACTTATCTCACCTACAACATTTAGAGGATTTTAATTCAATCCAAAACTGGCTAAAGGTTAATCTTTTTCTTTTAAGGCTCCAAAGGATTGGAACAATTTGCCTGCATCTCTGAGGTCAATAACATTCTATCGAAATTTCATATCCTTATTTTTTACTCACCTTAAAAGAGTCTGCCTTTGTTTGTGATTTTGTTTTTATAAAGAATAAGAGAAAGAAGAAGTGAAGAAATAATTTTTTTTTCTTCTTTTTAAAATTTATTTATTTATTTTTGCTCCTTATGTTCCAACATTTCTATCGTTGGAACTGTAATGTGACAGGA
The DNA here is from genome assembly GCA_023101725.1 of Atherinomorus stipes. Classification (NCBI taxonomy): domain Eukaryota; kingdom Metazoa; phylum Chordata; class Actinopteri; order Atheriniformes; family Atherinidae; genus Atherinomorus; species Atherinomorus stipes. Next base: position 71,208 of record JALJCO010002799.1, read on the forward strand.
ATATGAGGTTGTAGGAGAGGGTCGATTGTCTGGTGTTAAATGTTATTGTATGGTTTATTTTGTCAATCACTTAGTATTGTATCTTACGTCTTATTTATGTGTGACATATTATGTCTGGGTCTTGTAATGTCTATGTTTTGTCTTTTGGTCCCCCTTGTAAATGAGATCATGCATCTCAAGGGTTTTTCCAAGAATAAATTGATATTGAATAAGTTGAATATTGCAGAAATTGTTTAAAGAAACATCTTCAGTAATGCCTTTAAAATGGCTATAGTCTGAGGCCCATGGTGCTGCCAGGTAAATGTGCAACAAAAAACCCAAACACAACAAAAAAGGTTTTCATTGTATTAAAGTTTCCTTTAAAGATGATGTCCTGAGTATTTCTTAAAACTTAAAACTTTAAGTTTGAAGGAACTTCAAAACAGATAACCACACTTGCACAAATCCTTACTTGGGCATTGGCATACACTTTTCAGTTTCTTTGGAAGCCAAGGACATCATACAGCAGGCTAAATTTTACCTTGTGATTGTGAACCTCCTGAGTCAGACACTAAAAATAAGAAGAGAAATAAGAACTTAAAATGCCTTTGTACAGCTCCAACACTTTGAACAAAATGTCATAACATTCAAGCCATTCCCTGCTGTATTATTCAACACATTCTGATTAAACTTTTTGATTTGTAGTACAGTATAAACCTTGTCTAGATAATTGGTACTTGTGCAGCAAGACCAAATATTCATCTGTTTTTTTTTTTAAAAAAAAAAAAGCCAGATGCATTTATGTAGAAAACAAACTAATCTTTGATAAAGTTTGGTCCAAAGTTTAAGAACCTCAAATTTAGAAAGTGGTCTTGCAACTTTTAATCTTTGAAGCTGGAGCCATCTCATTTATATTCCATGGGGAAAACTTCAAACATGCGATTAAATGGGTGTATCATGAAAAGAGTAAAAACAAAAACTCTAAAGTAAATATTTGGGTGTCAACCAACCCCAAGACTCTGAAAAACACAACCATATTGTTTTGCATAAGTCCTGAAAAAGGTATTAAAGGTACAGTGTGTAAGAATTACAGACATCTAGTGGTAAAGATGGGTATAGCAATAACTTCATATGCCAACCACTGTTGTGAATGTACGGTGGCCGTTAGTGGCCAAAATTCTCCCAAACATAAAGATGTTTTCATCTGAGAGTGGATCCAGTGGTCTCAGGTGTAACTATGACTAACTACAGGTAACTACTTTTTTGCTGCCTTCATGTGAAATCGTATTTATAGTAAATACCAAAGTTCGACATTAAAATTGCACTTGAACACCCGCTAATGTCGTAATTTCCACTGGAAAAAAATTATGATACCTAAGTTGCCGAGATGAGATAAACTCTGACCTTTCAATATGACGGAGAGTGACAAAAAATATCCTGAATAGGCTGCTTTGTTATTTTTTATGTTCTGTGCTGCTGCTATTTGGTTAGTTTGTAGTCTGCATAATTCTTGAACACTTGAAGACAATGCACTGGTAATTTCCACTTAACAAGTGGAAAGGATCATCTCTCCCACACCTCATGAAGGCATCATTAATGCCTTTTAAGACATTACTGATCCCAAACAGTCTCAAACTCCCATTAAACAAAGCTGGTACAACAGTTTTAAAGTCCAGAGGAGGTCCTCACTTCACACACATTATGTCCATTTAGAGACACCATAGTAAAAATGGTGGCAAAACAAGGCAGCCTCCATGTATGTGGACCCCCAGCAAGTAGATATAAAGGGCCCATTCTAAGAAAATAAACATATAACAGCTATGCTAGTGAAGTGATCAAAGATCAACAGAAACAGAGTTTTTAATTATACATTAAACTTTTCTGCCATTGACCTGTGATTTTGTTACACACTGTACCTTTAAAATGAACTTAAGCCCCGTTTCCACCGGCGGATCTGGGTACCCTTATATCCGACCCAACCCATCCTACTTTTTAGGTGCCCCTCCGTAGGGGTGCTGATCTAACCGATCTGGACCAAAGTGGTGGAGCTTAACACGCTGAAATCTGTTGATTGGTTGAAAAAACATGTCACTTCCCGCGCAACCCAGCATAACAACAAAGCAGGGATGATCCTTTGTGTCTGTCACGTGTGGCACTTTGGTTTAAAGGCGTTGCACTGCGATGATTACACGATCACATAGCAGTGCTGTCCAGTTCATACTCCGCCTCCAGGGTAAGGGGACAGTTGCTGTGGGGACGCAACATGGAATCAACACATCCGTACCAAAACCCACCCGACCTGGCCTGGCCCGACCCGATCCAGACACGCGGGTGGAAACGGGGCTTTACTGTAGCTTTAAAAGAAAGTGACGAAACTAGTGTTTGATGGATCACTTCTTTGTTGTAACAATCCTTCTTGACAATAAATCTTACAGTGTTGGAAAGAGCTTTCATTTCCCTTTTAAATGGAGCTACATTTGTAAGAATAATGCATTTGTGGGGCGAGCAGCAGAGTTGAGTCGCTATGTGGGCTGCATCTATGAAAAACTTGGCAAATCTCTGCTAATGGCAGCTTATTCTGCTGTTGACTTTTGTTTTAAGTTTCTGGTAAAATGATGCTAAAGTAATGCAAAGAAAACAAAAAGAATGTCTTGGATTGCAGGGGAAAAAAAGCAAAAGAAAATTTTGATTCTTCTTGGTTCTCCTTCATGGTTTAAGTTAATGAGCCCACAAACGCCTTTCCTTGTATGAAAGTGCTCAATCATCTCAGCAATTAAAATGTTATCACTCAGCTCTAAAGGACAGATTAGTTTCCTATTCTCTGCCAGCATACAGTAGCTGTCTGAAATCTGTTTGAGTCATCTGCTTACTGCATGTTTGTGAAAGGGAACAGTGACTTTCCATTGTTGTGATACCCACTACTCAATGATTCATCAGACAGTCACCTGCTTGACTTCCCACGTTTCCTTTGAGTTGCTGTATCACAGCATGTTGTCGAGACTTCCTGCAAGGGACCTAAAAGCATTTTGGCATTTCCTTTTCAGAAACATGGTCTAGTTTTCTCTGCTTGCTCGATCCCAACAAGGTGGGATAGAAATCCCTGGCTGACACAGAGCAGCAGGTCTTCACTTCTGGCTATTTCAGTGACCCCAACTGACAAGGGTCACAAACTCTGCACTGTTAAAGTGGAGGATGCTCAAAGTTTACCATATTTAATCTTCTAGCAACCTGCCGCCCAACACATCCAGGTTCCCCGACTCAACAAGATGCGTGTTATTCTGAACAATGTTTGTATGACGAGAAGGAAGGTACACACTTCATTTCCGTTAAGAACTGCTGAAATTGTTACCAAATGTGCTTTAATCAAGTACTATAACTCTTAACTCATTGACTGCCAGACCTTTTCTGAGCAGAGCGCTCCATATTGCCAGGATTTTTAAGCATTTTCACTGATTTCTGGAGAGCCACAGAATGTTGTGTATGCTATATGCAAACACTACATGTACCAAAGGAAAGCTTAGACTCTCTTCTTTTATCAGAAAAAAAACATTTGTTTCTAGCTTTTTCCATTCTTTAGTAATCTGCAGTAGAACATGGGTTTGTTGAGGCAAAAATGCCTGTTTCTGACCAAAAAGGTGAGAAAACAAGCTTTTTATGCAGCAATGCACTTCTTTGTGGCTAATATTTTTTTACTTTTGTGACACTTACATCATCTGAACAACTGTTTACTTCTATGAAACAACGAAAACAACACTGAGAAAAGAGTTTTGGTGGCAAAATAATTATTCACTAACCGCATAACCCACAAGTTTGTTTCACAACACCTTGGCAGAAACGTCTGTCCTTCTATCCCTTCACTCCATCCACTTCTGCTTCCTCGCGCTGCTCATTCAGCCACCCCTACTCACAGGACAATAGCACTCGTTCGTTCGTTCATTCTACTTAAGGTATTTGGTGAAAATCAAGGAGTTTTACTGCAGATAATGTCTTATATAGTGGCTGCCTCGTCTCCGCCATTATTACTGGATGTACACCGAAGGGTGACTCAAGTTATATCTACTGAAGGACTCAAAGTGATGCAGAAACTTTACCGGTGAGTAAATGCACGTATATACACTCCTAGAAATAAGGTCCAGGTTGAAAAAAAAGGAAGTTATCCTTTAACTGTGTTTCCTTTGGCTTAACTAACCCTAACCGTGGGGATCTCACCGAGTCATCATTATTAGCTTGGTGAATCATCACAGGGTCCTTAACTTTGGATCTTTGCACCTTGATGTGAAACCAAATGACCATTCACAATCAAACAAGCTGAAAAGGATCTGGAGCTGGAAAACCAACGCAAACGGTGTGAATGTGTAGATTAAATCTGCTTTACGTTTGTGTGCATTTTATTGAATGAATGTGCTGCAGATGTATTCCTGAGTCATGTAATGAGGTTTCTTCTTCTTTCAGCTTTAACACTGTTTTAGACGCTTTTTGAACAAAATGAAAGCATTTCAAACCTGTCAGTGGGCTTTATGTTAATGTGTTTTTTCTGCTATGCTGTCATCTTGGGTCTCAAATGTTCAATAGAAGGGTTTAGGCTGTCCACTGATTTTAACGACAGGCACAGGAGGTCATTCCTGTCAACAGACATCACCGCCCGGAACAGGAACTTTAATTATTTTGCCTGACAATTAACAATAATTCTGAGTCTTTACAAGTTAACATGAATCATCTGTCTCTGTTTTAGGCTTTAAGCATTCCTTTCTGCTTCCAGATCTCAAGATGCTTCTCAGGATTCTTCATTTTTACTTGTTACCTTGTTATTTGCTGTGAGGAAGCTCACTGTTTTTACCTGGTGACTAGGTGTTAGTTATCTTTTCTTTTAACAATCATCAGCCTGCTATCCAAAGCAAACAGTGCCTGGCTGTCTGTGTGAAGAGGTGTTCGTTTCTCACCGGGAGCTGTTGATTCGTTTGTGTGAAACCTGTCATGTCCTGTGTTAGGATTCCACATGATTCAACACCTGCATGACATGTAACATGTTGGTTATTAAAGGGAAAGACCAACTGGAAGTCCAGAACACATTTAGATGCCACACCAGCAGAATAAACTTTCTACAGTAAACTTTCAAACACTCACAGTCAAACAATCCGCTGATTTCATCCAGCATTTTAATTTAAACATCCTCAGAAATCATACATGAAAAAGCTTTGCAGAGCTGGACACCTGCCTCCATCATTAGTCAGCCGTTACTGGTTAGAAAGGCAGAAGTGTGCATCAGAGTTTTTAAAAACTTAATCTGATTGGATGGAGTTCATGATGTTTCGAAGCAGAAAAAGTTCAAAGGGACAAATTTGATCAGTTAAAAAAAAAGCCTATTTGTTTTTCCCCCTATTTTCTCACAGCATTTAAACATACACTGCTCTGCATATGGTGCTTCACGTTTTTACTTGATTTTGTTTTAATTATCCTACTCTGCTTCAGGAGATGGAAATGGAAAAGATGCTGCCTACAACTAAGCTGAGAAACCCTGTAACTCCTCCTAGATGTTCTCTGCTTTCTAGTTATGAACGACAGAGATGGCAGATAGAAGAAAACATTCATTTTGTGGCCTTGCATTTATAAGACTCAGAATATATTTGCTTTTAATTTTGAATGCTTGTTTGTCAAGGCTGCTTCTTGTGTTTTGAGGGTTTTGTAAGTGATGAGTTTGCACGTCCTCAGAATAACATCACTCATTCACGAGCTGCAATAAGAGAGTAAACAGCAGATGCAATGTCAGGTGGTAGAGTAGGTCGGCCAATGATCGAAGGATCAGCGGTTCGAATCCCGACCCCCCAGCCATCTGTCATTGTGTCCTAGGGCAAGACACTTAACCCTCCTTGCCCCCAGTGGGCAAGGAGGGATTAAGTGTCTCCATCTATGCATGTTTCTAAAAACAGACTTAGGAGGCTTTTGTTGTCTAAAGACTGTTGATTATAATCGATCTCTTTCTTTAATGGTGATTAGGTTAGATTAGTCTTGGTGTTGTATTGATGTGCCCGTATGTATTTCCTTTCATTTGGGGGGAGGTGGGGGGGGTTTAGTTGTGTATGCATTTGTTTTGTGTCCGGACCCCTTTTAATAAGCTTTTAGCTTCCTGGGGTGTCCCATTTCACATAGAAGCTTCACGTAAGGAAAGAGAGGAGTATGTGTTTTTAACTGACTGAGTATAAAACTGAACTGAAATCCACCACATCGCACCACAGACGGACCAGGGTTGACCAATGTCCTGATCCAGGTCTGGCAGGAGACATTGGTGGTCTCATCAGGAGCATATCTGGATGTTGTAGGGAGGTCCTACAGGCACATAGAGGCCACACACTAGACCTCATTCTAAAGTCTGGAGAAATTTCCACAAAAGTTGGGTCAGACTGGAATCTGATCTTGAATCCAGACTTCCATGGGTTCGTGGTTTTTATTTCCACTGATCATCGTGATATTTTGTTCTCAACACATTCCACTGTGTGTTGAATAAAGATTTTCAACTGTGGCAAAGCTTCATGGAGGTGGGAGCATGTATCACTTCATTGCCTCCACCCACTGTCTGCCTATAACAACTGCATCATGCTCCATATACACACATACAGCGGTCCTCAAAATGATTCATACCCTCCCATTAAATAAAGGGGAAAAATCAGCTGTCAGTGAAATATGTCGAATTTGAAAAAAGTAATAATACATGAACATTTTATGAAAATTATGACATTAATTTTGAATTGTGGTTTAACAGAAATATTAAAAACAAACAAAAAATAAATTCAGCTTTCAAAAGTTCAGCCTTCATCTCAAAGGTAATTTGTGGCCAGGACTCTGCATCCAGGTCTTTATGGACCTGCTTTGTGCGCTGGTGCACAGTCATGTTGGAAGAGGAAGGGACCAGCTCCAAACTGGTCCCACAAAGTTGGGAGCATGGAATTGTCCAAAATATCTTGGTATGCTGAAGCATTCAGAGTTCCTTTCACTGGAACTACGGGGCCAAGCCCAGCTCCTGAAAAACCCCCCACACCATAATCCCCCCTCCACCAAACTTTACACTTGGCACAAAGCAGTCAGAAATGTACCGTTGTCCTGACAGTCGCCAAACCCAGACTCGTCCATCAGATGGTCGGGTGGTGAAGCACAGTCATCCCTCCAGAGAACACGTCTCCTGATCCAGAGTCCAGTGGTGGCGTTCTCTCACTGCATCCAACGCTTTGCATTGCTTTTTCTGATGTATGGATGGATGCAGCTGCTTGGCCGAGGAAACCCATTCCATGAGTGCACTGTTCTTGATCTGATCTGAAGGCCACATGACTGGTTTCACATTATTTACATCAAGTGTTGCACCTGGATTGTGTAAGTGTGACTTTTATCTGAATTTTTTTTGGCTCCCTGCAAAATGAATTTTCTTCAGGGGACAATAAAGAGAAGTTTGAAGTTTGAACATGAAGTTTAGAGATACCGCATGAAAAAACAAGCCAGGACTGCTGCGACTAGCCCCATTTCCCCAACAACAAAAATACCAACATTTTCTCTGCATTTAACAGGAGGTCCTGTTTCTTTACTCTGATTTTACACTGGTTTTATTGACACCAATCAGTTTTCCTCCCTAACACGTCTCATTCATGAATACACTTTTAAAGGATAACGTTTGTTAGGGTCTTCCTCTGGGCAGCGTTGGTGTTTCTTCATGGGAAACCAGTAAAAAGTTATTTCCTTGTCTGGGGTGTATTTATTAATTAAGTGCAACTCTAACTCCTATGTGTCCCAGTGTTCCCGCCAACTCTGTGCACACTGTGCTGGAACTCCTAAATAATGCCTTTTGATCAATCTTTTCCTTTTGTGCAGCTAAATGAAATATTGAATGTTGTCACGAGTTTCAAGGCCTGTTTTATTACTCATTATCCCCCCGTGTGCTGGTACCAGCTTGAATATGATCATATTCATGTAACTAAATCTTCAGAATCTCATAAAATGTCTTCTTTCAAATGAAAATGCTACAGACAAGGACGCTGAAACTAAGCTGCAGCAAATCATAGCTTTATTTATTTTTAAACTCTTCATTCCCTTCAGTTCTGGTGCAGTGTCTAAACTATCCACGTTATCATCAGTAATATTTATCATTTTCCACTAACGTCTCCTGTTTCTAAAACAGATTCAATCCCTTAGTTTTTGTTGAGTTTCCTTTTGTTTTCAGAAGTCTTCAGAAGTTCTTATATTCACCAAAAACTGTCGTTACAATCTTGATTTGAGAGTAGAATACTTGACAAGAGCAGAATGTTTTGAGAGTAAATGTCTTTAATTTCTTCCTTAATAACTGAATCCTAAAAGGGATGCACGATATTGGAATTTCGGCCGATATCTGATATGCCAATATTTTAAAACTCATGTGGCCGATAACTAATATCGATAACAATATTCAAGCTGAAAAATAAATTATGTAATATTCATTCCTTGTACAGAATTAGAAAAATACCTCAACTTGTGTTATGTATAACAAGTCAAACTTAATGACAGTTGTTTAAACAAAACTAAAAGGATATGTGCGTTATATTCTTAAACAACCTGGATTTTCTTCTCCCTGAGAAAAAACAAAACAAAACACAATTCCCCAAAATCAGGGGATAGCTGGTTATTTACTAGGGCTGGGAAAAAATATTGATACACTGAAATATCGTGATATTTTCATATGCAGATATCATATAGATATTTTAAAATGTGATATTGATCTATTATACTAATAAAAGAAGAGATTTCATAAGATAATGATGAAATCTCGTGAGATTTCACAAAAAAACATGAGATTTCGTGACCAAACTACAAAATCTTGCGAGATTTTGTATGTATCATAGATCAATATCGCATTTTAAAATATCAATTTGATATCAGCATATGAAAGTATCGTGATGTTTCAGTGTACTGATATTTTTTCCCAGCCCTATTATATGTCATCTGAGCGAGTGAATTCTGCATTATCTCACAAACAGCCCCCAGTTTGTGAGATCTCGGGACTGTGTCTGACCTGCTGACCTGCAGTGTGGGGGCCCCCCAGGGGACTGTCTTGGCCCCCTTTCTGTTCATCCTCTACACTGCAGACTTCAGACACAACATGGCTGCGTTCTGCAGAAGTTGGTCTCTGCGATCGTTGGTCTGATCACCGAGGACGGCGACGTGGAGGACCGGGGACTGACGCAGGACTTTGTGGACTGGTGTCTGCAAAACCACCTCCTGATCAACGCGAGGAAAACTAAGGAGATGGTGGTGGACTTTGGCAGACACCAGTCTGCCAGCCCCTCACTGGTGAACATGGGACTGAACAGGGAACGGACACTGAGAGAGTGGACTCTTACAAGTACCTGGGTGTTCACCTGAACAATAAACTGGATTGGACTCACAACACAGACGTCCTGTACAGGAAGGACCAGAGCCAGCTCTACCTCCTGAGGAGACTGTGGTCTTTTGTAGTGAAGGGGGTCCTCCTGAGGACCTTCTATGACTCTGTGGTGACATCAGCCGTCCTGTACGGTGTGGTCTGCTGGAGCAGCAGCATCACAGAGAGGGAAAGGAGGAAGCTGGACAAAGTCATCAGGAAGTCCAGCTCTGTCCTGGGCTGTCCTCTGGACTCAGTGCAGGTGGTCGGAGACAAACGGGTCCTACTGTAGCAAAACTGACATCCATGCTGGACCATGAGTCCCACCCCCTGCAAGACATCCTGTCCGGTCCGGAGAGCAGCTTCAGTGCCAGACTGACCCCCCCTGTGTGAAGGAGAGATACCGCAGGTCTTTCCTCCCGGCTGCGATCAGACTTCACAATCAGCACGTCTAAAGACTGAGTTTCACCCGTGCAGCCTTTGTATCTGTCACTATCACTTCCGGTTCATGTGCAATAGTTTATAATTATTATGTGCAATTATTTCTTTATTCTGTAATTTACAATACACACCAGTCTGTTATTTATTTATTTATGAATATTCATATATAGCACACATCCACTTGTCTGCAAAATTACCACGCTTATTCATCATTAATTCATTGTTGTGTTTTTAAAACTCCTGTGCAGTCAACTTAACTTATTTTAATTTATCCTAATCTATCCTCGTCTATGTTTGTACATTTTTCTGTCTATACCTTTGGCTAGACTGATCCGCTGTATGTGTGCTGTTGCAGAATTGCAAATTTCCCCATTGTGGGACAAATAAAGGTTTTTCTTATCTTATCTTATCTTCACAAATGAGCGTGTACAGTATAAACTCTGTTCACACAGAACATCCTAAAAGAAACTGTCTTTAGATGTTTTAAAGTCTGTAAAAAAGAAGTTTTAGAAGAAGTTTTTGCTTTTTTTAGACTTTAGAAACAGCGGCCTGATCCGTTAAATATCAGTGGGGCGGCCGGTATCCGATACTCAGTTTTTAAGGCCGATATAGGCCAACACCGATAGGGGGCCAATTATATCCTGCATCCCTGGTTATTCTATATGCAAGTTTCAGATCACATTTTTTCTTTCACTCACCATTTTAGCGTAAAAACTTGTTTGAAGATCTCCCCATACCAGTTCATACACACAGATTTCTTATTATAGGAAAAAATATTTAGATTTCAGACAAGTGGGAACTAGCTTAAAAGAAGCTGTGAAACATTTATTGAAGTGAAAAAATACTCAAAACTAGTCTGGTAATGCTCGTTTTTAGTGTTGTTGTTTTCTCAGTTTGAGAGAAAAGATCTTAAAACAAAAAAAACTTACCAGAAATTCAAGAACTGAAGTCTGAGACAGCGGCTGTGGTAGTCCAGATTGTCTAGAAACCAGAAGATAGTAAGTTCATGCCATGCCTCCCATGACAATCTGACCATTAGCCAAAAAGCCTTCACCAAGCTCCATTCAGGTACGTGGGTGTTTGGAGGTTGGCAGGTTTCATGTGGTGTTCCCCCTTCAGTATGAGGTACTGTCTTTTCATTACCTCTGCCAAGGAGGTTATGTTTTTGGTTTGTTAGTCTGTCTGTCAGCAGCTTTACAGAAAAAGTTCTGGACAGATTGACCTGAAATGTTCACCAGCCGTGTGCCTCAGTCCAAGGACGAGCCCATTAAATTTTGGTGGTGATCCGGATCACCTTCTGGATCCAGGAATGTTTTGAAGGATTCTCTATCATTGTGAGATCGGCCAAATTTAGGAATTTTTGCATATAACTCCATACAAATGGCCCGAGTGTTTGGTAAAAAATTACAAGACAGGATTTCAGTGAGTTCTATAATGTTTTGAAAGTTGATCCAGAGAAAATTCCAGATACTATGATCCAGAACACAGAAATAAGGGAGTCGTTGGAATTTTCAATGCTAAAAGGTAACAAATGAAGACACAGACATGCAACTAACACCAAATTGTAAGCAAGGCTTTGCTGAATTGGGAGAATGTCAACGGAACTGACGCATCTTCAACAGCAACGGAGCTAGATCCAGAAGAAAACCGCCATTGTGGAAATACGGATTTTTGGAAATAGCTGTTGAAGTAATAGTGATATAAGCATGATTCCAGATGCTGTTGGGATGTTTTCATGGTCAAGGAATCCAATGATGGAGATTACATGAATGCAGGAGCAGAAGTTTTTGTTGTAAGTCACAATAAGAGGGGACATGAGCTGCTTGGTGGAGGTCTGCGCTCTCCGAGTGCTTTTCTAGTTTATTATTATTTTTGTCAAGTTTTGGATCACTGCCCTGTTGGATTTAATGAGAAAGTGATCCCAAACTTTTGCCCAGTAGTGCAACAAGAAACTGAAAAATGTAATGATAAATCAAAATGAACTAAACTAATTTATTGAAATAAGATATGGCTTTTGAATTGTAGATGAAAAGAATAATTTAAAAATCAAACCACCAAAATTATCCCAGACTAACTAGAGCCCCTTGCTCATGAACAGTGGACCAACATAGAGTTAACAGGTGCAGACGTTTGATTGGACGTTACAGAAAACAGTGATTCTCTCAAAAGTGTTGCTCAACAACATTTTAGCTCAGGAGCTCCATCAATCTTGTTTATTGTTTTATTTTTTGTTTGCTTGTTTTTGAACCAAAATTCAAAATCAGTGTCATGATTTTCATTATGTATTACTACTGTATGGCTTAATTATTCTTTTCAACTACATTTCAAAAGCAATATTTTTTACATTTATTACTTTTTTTAGTTGCTTGTTTTTTGAATTACTATTGTGAATATTGCCTTTTTTTTCATTGGAGGATATGAATAATTTTAAGGACGACTGTAGCTGTGGGGCTGGCAAATATTCTTCCAGCCTTACATGCAAAGCTGTTTTCACAGACAGAAAGACAAACAGACAGACAGACAGAACTTTATTGTCCGTCCTGAGTGGTGACAGAAATTCGTCTTTGACAGGCTCAGGAGTTCACATTTAAAAACAAAAGACAACAACAAAACAAAACAGCACTTTAAAAGAATAAAAACTGATGACAGTGTGTCTATTTGATATTATTTAGGATAGAAACGGCAGAGGGAATGAAGGATTTTCTATACATGTTTTTCTGGGGAGTGGGACTTTATAGCGTCTTCCTGAGGGGAGTAACTGGAAGGAGGTATGGGGTGGGTGGGAGGAGTCCTTGGTGATTGGGAGGCTTTCCTGGTCACAGAGCGACTGTACAGTTCTAACAGAGACGTTTGAGGTGAGTTGGTTATTTTACTGGCCTGATTGACAACACGGTAGAGTTTTGTTTTTTCCTTAACGTTGAGGTGACTGTGCCAGGATGAGACATTAAAAGTGAGGATGGACTCAATCAGTGACTTGCACGCTACAGTTAAAACGTCCTTGTGGACATTGAAAGCCCGTAGTTTCCTGAGCAAGTGAAGGCGCTGCTGGGCTTTTTTGTCGACAGTGCCAGCATAGTGTTTAAAGGACAGGCAGGTGCCAATTTCAGTCCCTAGATGTTTAAAAACTCGCACCTGCTCCACTTGTTGGCCGTGGATGCTGAGGGGGGTGAACAGAGGTGATGGAGAGATGTCCCGGCCTCCGCAGCACAGCTCCTTTGTCTCTGTGATGTTCAGCTCCAGAGACATGTTCGAAAAGGTTTGGGCCAGACTGTTGACGGTCTCCTGGTACTCCAGCGAAGCCTGGGTGTCAGTCAGGTGGGCCACCAGGGCCATGTCATCCTACTTTGTTTCTTCTTTGCTACAGGTGATGCTGTTGGTGTACGCAGAGAAGAGAACTGGAGACAGAACGCAGCCCTGTGTTTAAAACCAATCATCTGGATTTAAAACCATTAAATTGAACCTGTTGAGGTCCGTCCTTTAAAAAACTCCTAATCCATAAAATCAGTGTAGAATGGACCTGAAGGTCAGAGAGGCAGTGCAGCAGGGTGTCTATGTGAACAGTGTTAAAAGCAGAAGTCCATTAATAAAATCCTGGTGTGTGGATGTACAGGGTCCAGCTGTTTGGTGATGCAGTCTAAAAGTGTGAGACTTTCATCCTCTACACCACATTTTTCTCAGTAGGCAAACTGAAATGGATCCATCTTGTCCAACAGCACATGTGAGAGCTGGTGAGTCGCAACTCTCTCCATGTATTTGCACAAGACGGATGTGAGAGCATCTGGCCGGTAATCCTTCATCTCCTTCGGATGCGTCTTCTTTGGCACAGGGATGATGGTAGACTCCCTCCACTGGGTGGGGACAGACCCAGAGTCCAGAGGGTGCTGGAATAGCTTGGTAAGGACTCTGCACAGCTGAGCAGAGCAGTCCTTCAGTACCTTGTCTCTCAGCCTGTCGGGGCCAGAGACCTTGTGCAGATTGACTTCACGCAGAATGGAGGCCACCGGCTGTTCACTAACAATGATGGTATGGATAGAGGGGCTATGGGTCCAAGCGGGTCAACCCCTGCCAGGCCTCCCTCACATTTCCAGATGTTAATTTCTGCTCCACCCTGTTCTTAGGGCCAATTCCGATTCCTATCTTAACCCTTGATCTTAACCTTCAAGCTCAACCCTAAATCTTAGTAGCCCTCAAAACCAAGTGTTAAGGGCTATTTTGTGACTTAGAAATGGGACACCCCTTAAATGCAGATGTGTCCTCAAACTGTGGGGGGCAGCATTACACCAAAGCGGCGTTCAGTCTATAAAGTCAGGAGAAGGAGGAGAAGAAGAAGAAGAATTTACTTTATTTACATTTATTTGCACTTTTTACCCCGTCTGTTTAATCATAAGCCACAAACGCAGCCACCATGGACATATTCAGCTGTCACCGCATACCACGGCTTATTGAAAGGTAAACACCAGCTATCACGAAAGTTACGTAGGAAACTGTGGTTCTGTGAATTCCTGGATGACTGCCAGTCAGCTCGCCGACACGTCACCTGATTGACTTTGCTGTCGTTCGGACTCGACCTGCGACGAGCGCGACGAGACATATCCACTTTAACTGCCACTGGCAGTCTTGAAGGAATGAAACAGAACTATCGACTCTGCGGCTACGGATGACATCAGCCCGGTCGTCTTATACCGTTATCGGCACAAGCACGTTACAGTATACAGGCTGTTATCTAGATAAAACAACTACATTAGCACTGAGAAAAATTGCCATTTTGTAACGTTAAAGGAATAGTTCACCCTCAGAATGATTTAACTTTATTTTCCACTTACCCTGAAGCAAGACTCTGGACCACTTTTTTAATATGTCAAATGCAGCCGAAGATCAGGGCGACTTCTCATTTCCCCCCAATGGAGTTCGCCAGGGTCCGAGCCAAAAAGGTCCATAAAAGTCCACAAAAAATTGTCAATATTCCTCCATACTGCTCGTCCCATGTAATCCAAGTGTCCTGAGTGGGTAGCGTCCAGAATTAACTCGAAACTACGCCATTTAGTATATTTTTAGAGTCTAAACAGAACTACATCGCATGCCCAGCAAGCACGCCGATGCGCATTCACGAAACTACGGAAGCCGAGGCAGACGAGATCGCGCGTTCTCTTTTTCTTTCTTTCTTTCTTTTAGATCAATATCCAACCCCTCCTGTGTTTGTCCCGGTTTGTTTAGAGCTCTTGCGCTCTTACCACAATGTAAACAGTGAATTTCTGGATGCTACCCACTCAGGACACTTGGATTACATGGCACGAGCAGTGTGGAGGAATATTGACAATTTTTGTGGACTTTTATGGACCTTTTTGGCTCTGACCCTGGCGAACTCCATTGGGGGGAAACGAGAAGTCGTCCTGATCTCCGGTTGCATTTGACATATTAAAAAAGTGGTCCAGAGTCTTGCTCACCATCAGGGTAAGTGGAAAATAAAGTTACATTATTCTAAGGGTGAACTATTCCTTTAACTAAATGATAGCAACACGGCTTAACCGCACCGGCCGCCATTGACAAAAGATAAAAATAGATATTATGCAACAGTGAGGTAACTAATCCATAACATGCGCCTAAACTAAGATAATACAATGATTTTCGTAATATTTTTACCTCCATTAACAAAGAAAATACTCAAGATTTGTTGCTCGCCTTCGTTGCCTCTTGCATTCTGGGTAGTCCTTACTCAGAAGGTGGTGTCGGAGAATTTCATTATTGAGGGCGGTTCAGCCCTCAAACTTGCCCCTCAACTTAACTTTGAGAATCGGGACAGCACTTGCACTCCGCGAGACTGAGATTTTTTTTTTTGATTTTTGAGATTGAGGGTTAAGACAGGAATTGTAATTCACCCTTATAGTTGATCTTTGCCACCCTGGCCTTCCTTCTGAACTCCTTTTCCAGTTCCCTCACGTTGGCCCTGTCCCAGTCCAAGAAAGCCATTTTCTTTTTTAATAAGACAGATCTCCATGTCTTTTGAGATCCATTTTTTATTGTTTGGTTAAATAATTATTTGCTCACTGGGTGTAACAATGTCCTCATAAAATAACA
Source organism: Atherinomorus stipes (assembly GCA_023101725.1). Lineage (NCBI taxonomy): Eukaryota > Metazoa > Chordata > Actinopteri > Atheriniformes > Atherinidae > Atherinomorus > Atherinomorus stipes. Next base: position 87,079 of record JALJCO010002799.1, read on the forward strand.
TGTATGAAGTCAGCACAGCTTTTGTTATATTTGCTGCAACAAAGACACTCAGCAAAAATGAATTTGACAATTGTGTTATGTCCTCCACACTGCCTTGAACAGAAACAAGATTTATTTATTATATTGAGTTATATAAAGATAAATACTTTAGCTAATGGTACAAAATTAGCTAAAGAAATCACGTTTTTGAAAGCCTGTAAGGAACAATGCACAGTACTCTCACCTGGGACCATTTTCAGTGTCTTGTTTTTGGTCATTTCAGTTCTCAGCCTTTTCCAGTTAGATGAGATCTTGTGTTTGTTTCTTCTCTCCAGCTGGACACTGGCCACCTGCTCCTTGTTTTTTTTATTACAGTACGACTAACCTCATTACCTTCACGAGCATTTTTACCTCCAGGTTTTCACCCAGCAGCTTGTGTTTTCTTTGTTTTCAGTGGCCAACACCTCTTACCCAGTCCAGTCTTTCTGGTTCTTGCCCTAATGCAATAACGGTACAGTGTGTAAAAATATCAAGGGTCAATGGCAGAAAAATGTGATATATAATTCAAAACTGTTTCTATTTGTGTGTAATCACTGCACTAGAATAACTGTTATGTGTTAATTTTCCCAGAATGAGTCATTTATATCTACTTGTTGGGGAGTGCGCATACAGAGACTGCCATATTTGTTCAATCATTTTTACTACGGTGTCCCTGAAAGGACAAAACTGTGTGTGAACTGAGAACCCTTTGTACTTTAAAACTGCTGTTTGATGGGAGTTAGAGACTGTTTGGGATAAATAATGCCTTAAAAGACATAAAAAAGTAGTTCCTCATAGTCCAGTCATAGCTACACCTGCGACCACTGGATCCGCTCACAGATGAAAACATCTTTATGTCTGACCACTAACAGCCACCGTACATTCTCAACAGTGCTTGGAATATGAACTCATTTGAAAGAAAACATATTTTCTTGCTAATACTCATCTTTACAACTAGATGCCAGTATTTCTTACATACCTTTAACGTTGGTGCTTTGGTTGTTTTACCAGTTGTGGCATCTACTGGTAAAATTGGCATATCAAGTTGTGAATGTATGGTGGCCATCAGTGGCCAAACTTCTTCCAGACATAAAGATGTTTTCATGTGTGAGTAGATCTAGTGTCCTCAGGTGTAGCAATGACTGCACTACATGCAACTACTGGTCGGTGTTGTGCTGGTTACTAAAAAAAGCAACTAGTTACAGTGACTAGTTTCATTTAAAAAAAATAACTCTTGTTACTTTGTTGATTACTTATACCAAAAAGTGATGTTCAAAGTTACTGTTCAAAGTAAATTTTTAAGTGACCTTTTCATAGAACATTCTTATAAATGGTCCCATTATCTCCTTTGTGTTGGACAGAATTACAAAGTAATTTTTCAGCCATAATTTAAGTCAGGAAAGCAAATGATTGGGGAAAAAAATAAAAGATATAGAAAAAAAATAACAGCTGCTCAAAAATGAAATCTTTACGATACATACGATACATTCATGATACAGCGAAGCCACCTGCCAATACGATGCAGTCCACCATTGATTTGACTTTACACAATGCGACTTGGTTTGATACGATTCATGCTGCAATTCAAAACGACACTTTGCACGTTGTTAGCAGATCAATTTTGCACAAATCATTTTGCGTTTGCAAGGAGATTACTCACATTTTTATACAAGCAAACCTTTGATAGGCCTGGCCCAGAGCTGTTTGTCCATTCAGACTCACATTAGTAAAAACAGTTCAACCTCAGAGAACAACAACATAGCAGTTATATTCGTAAAGCCTTCAGATAGCGGTATAAATGTAATTGTGCATTCTGTGATGTTTGCCGTTCATATTTAAGAATAATTTGTTATCTTTAATGTTCACCTCTAAAATCAGCATCATGACTGAGGCATAAAATGCTATAAGACTCAGACTCAGACTGCTGTACTTGTCTCTGCATAGGACACAACAAAATTCAAAGTACCAGTAAAACACGTCTCATAAAAAAAAAGATATAAATAGCTGAATATAGTCATAAATAACTAATTTCGTGCCCTCCCTCTGCCCCAGCCCATGCACACACTCGCCACACTTATACACATGTGCACACACACTTGCATACACATGGAACCTGCACGTGCACCACAGTGCGTACTTATATCTTATAAGCTCAGACATGAGACGTGTCTGTTTAAGGTGGCTCTCAGAACAAGAAGTTATCAAATTAAATAAAAAAATTAATAAAAAACTTATGTAGTGAGACAATTTCTGACAAATAAATTGTTCCATATGCACAAACAGCTATCTCTAAGAAAAACTAAAGCTCTGATTGACATTTGTCATGTGACACTTGCTCAGTCAGCACTGTTCTCTCTTCCTGGTCAAATCTTAACCTGCTTGTGTGTCCATGAAGTAGGAGAACTAACTGAGATCATGATGACTGTATCTGGCAAGCTATAATTACAATTCTTACAAAAGACTCAGAGCCTCTCAGAACTCATGATTCATATTTGAGAGTAAAAAAGAAAGCCAGAGCTGAAGACAAAAAGAAGGCATAGCGTTTCCTCATATCCGGTTTATTGGTGCCCGCAGGGAGGTTGACTTTAATAATTAAATCTTCATTCATTTTTACAATTATAAACATATTTATATCATTAAAAAGTTACAGAAGCTTAATTTGTTCTATCAAAGAAAAGTTACTATCTTAATTTTTCAGTCTGAAAACACTTCTTTTATTAAAAAGAAAAGAAAATGTCAGCTAAAGTATGAAGACGTTTTCTTTTGTTGTCTTTTCCATTGTATTGAAAGAAATGTAATGCAGTTATTTATTTATTTAACCTTTATTTAACCAGGCAGTGACATTAAGAACAGTTATGTTCCTTTGTTGGCCTCTTGTGTTATCTGACTGGTCCCCAAGTTAGCCAGATTTACCAGGTCCATCTTCCAGTACCAGGTTGGGTGCCTTTTCCCTCCAGCACGGCCTTAATAGCTGGGTTTCAGTCACGTGTAAAGACTGTAAAAAAATGAATGTAGTATTCGGTTACATCTGAATAGGGAAAGTGAAGGCAGGTGGGCGTTTCCCACCGTCGCCATCTTGCCGTGTCACGCATGTCATCACTCAAGCCCCGGGGGAAAATATTGACAGCCAAGCCAATGCTGACCGAGCTAATCCGAACGAAACAGGAATGAAAGAAGATACGCAATCTAAAGGTAAGACATACTCAGTCTTGCTATTAATCAGCTAAAAACCACCGTTGTGCAACTCTGTTACAGGCTGAGGCCTTCCTGGGAGCTAGCAGGGAGCTAGCTATTAGCCTCCACAACTAAAAACAGCATCCTGTCTGCCACTTGCCAATCCAAAGGACACGCCCCTCATTATGTGGAATTTCAAGATTTAAACCACATCACACCACATCATGATGAGAATCTCTCGTTCCACCTCATCATGATGAGAATCTCCGGTTCCACCTCATCGCGATGAGAATCTCTTGTTCCACCTCATTCCAAAGCTGCTCTGCTGGACTGAGATCTGGTGACTGAGGAGAACTTTGGAGTCCAGTGAACTCATGGTCATGTTCCAGAAAGCAGATGGAGATGATGTCATCTTTGTGACATCATCATCCAGCTGGAAGTAGCATCAGAAGATGCTCCACTGTGGTCATGAAGGGACGGACATGGTCAGCAACAATACTCAGGTAGGCTGTGGTGGTTAAACCGCCACGTTGGTACTAAGGGGCCCAAAGTGGGCCAAGAACACCTCCCCCCACCATTCCACCAGCAGCAGCCTGAAGCCTTGATCCAAGGCAGGATGGATCCATGCTTTCATGATGTTTCCAGCAGATTCTGATCCTCGCATCTGAATGTGGAGCTGAAATGGAGACTCATCAGACCAGCAACGTTTCTCCATCTTCTATTGTCCAGTTCTGGTGATTCTGTGTGAGTTGTAGCCTCAGTTTCCTGTTCTTAGCTGACAGGAGTGGCACCCGCTCTGGTCTTCTGCTGCATTCTGGTCCAGACACCTGCTGCTGCTGGAGATTTTCTCTTCTTCAGACCATCTCTGGAAACTAGAGATGCTTGTGATGGAAATCCCAGTGGATCACCAGTTTATAAACTATGTAATGCTTCTGAGGGAAACTAAATTTCATATGTGATTAAAAATAATATTTCAAAAGAAAAAAGCACAACTCATCCCAGGCTGATGAATAATAGCTTGGATCCAAATTAAAAAAAAAAAAAAAAAATCAATCACTCCTTTTTTTTCAGGTTGCCTTTTCATAAACTTTTTATGCCAGTCTGCTCATTATGCTTTGATTAATTGTGCTAACAGATGTGTAAACAAATCACAACTATACCCCCAAGAAGGTAATAAAATAATCTTCAGGTGCAATCATCAATCAGGTTTTATAACAGAGTTCAAGATTTCATTTTATGCACAATATTTCAGATTAAATAATTCAGATGATTAAAGACATTCTGCTGCATTGTTATATGAAAACACATTTGCTGTGTAAGAGATTTTCGAATGATAAAACAGGACTTATTTATGTTTCATTTTATTATGGGATGGAACTGTCAGTTTTGCTATAATAAGCTGATCTCTTGGCATTTAATTGGTCAAAATAAAGTGTCTTTTTTTTTTTAATAGAGCTGCTTTTTAAAATTTTGTTGTGTCCCTGTGGTTCAAAGACAATAAAAATTATTCTGATTCTGATTCTTTTGATTCTAGTACATATACTGTAGCTGCCTGAAATGGGAATCTTTTTCACAGTCCCAAATATTCACATCAAACGGCATAAAGAGCAAGTTTTCAATGATTTATTTGATCCAATTAATTAACTGAAAATGTGGGAGAGGGGCTTTTGACAAACACGAATCAAAGAAGAAATATAGCTGTTTCTTTCCCAGCTATAATGCCCCCCCTCCCCCCACCTCTCAGTATAAAGTTCAAGATCATCTTGATTACATCCAAAGCCCCACAAAGCTCAACACCCTCCTTTATGTCCGAGCTCATGAGAAAACAGGCTGCAGAATCACTCACATCATGAGTGACTGAACCTTAATGCGCTGCGTTCGAGGCTTCAAACAAAGGCAGGCTGTGCTTTCAGCTCCAACGCTGCTCCTTCATCACCATCCTGTCAAGCTCAGGCTGTTTAAGCATAAAAACACATATCAACTCTGGTTTCTGTAGTTTTAATTTAGTTTTAAATATAGTATAAAATCTTTTGATTTTGTATGTTCTTTGTGATTATTAAAGAGGTATAGCGCCAGTTCCAGCTTTTTTCCAGAATGTGGACGTGCATGATCCATGCCTATGACCTCATCACGGCCGTGACGATATTGTAGTACAACATCACTCCCTCTCGTGTGATATTGCTTTAATGGATCATGTTATAACTACCAAATGCAATGAGAGGCCAACATTTCACAACAACAGTATGCTAGCCGTACGCTAGTGGTCACTCTAGGCAACCAAAGGCTAAAGCAGCCTTTCTCAAACTTTCTCCAGTCAGGGCACCTTTCAAAAGTGCATAAAATCTCAAGGCACCCCAGTGTAAAATATGATTAAAGACACTGCATAGCCTAAACGTGAATGCAAATGAGCTGTTTATTTAGACAAAACAGCAATGAACAGAGCACAAAACGAACTGTAAATAACGATAATAACTGTAGCAGCTTTACAGCACCTTTAAAACAAAGGTTTACAAAGTGCTTCACAAAACGATAAATCAGAGACACGTTTTTAAAAACGATTCATGATGCTGTTGCTTGTTCTCTGCTCTTTGTGAAGATTACTCTATGAAATGACAGAATTAAAGGAATAGTTCACCCACAGAATGATGTAACTTCATTTTCCACTCACCCTCATGGTGAGCAAGACTCTGCAGCACTTTTTTAATATCTCAAATGCAGCTGGCGATCAGGAAGGCTTCTCGTTTCCCCCAACTTTCATAAAATGGAGTTCGCCGGGGACCGAGCCAAAAAGGTTAATAAAAGTCCGCAAAAACTTGTCAATATTCCGCCATACGGCAAATCCAATGTAATCCAAGTGTCCTGAGTGGGTAGCATCCAGAATTTACTCGAAACGACATTATTTAGTATATTTTTAGAGCCTAAACAGTACTACATCTCATCTCCTGCAAGCACGCCGATGCGCGTTCACGATACTGCGGAAGCCACGTTTCGTGGAAGTGCGCTTTTTTTTTTCTTTGTTTGTTTAAAATCAATATCCAACCCCTCTTGGACCCTCTTGTGTTTGTCCCGGTTTGTCTGCAGCTCTGGCGCTCTTAGCACAATGTAAACAGCCAATTTCTTCTTCTACGCTTGCATTATAGGCAGAGGAGGCTCTGAACCCCGAGGCTTCCGTAGTTTTTTTTGAATGTGCATTTGCGTGCTTCATGAAAGTAAGATGTATTACTGTTTAGGCTCTGAAAATATACTAAATGACGTCGTTTCTGGTAAATTCTGGATGCTACCCTCAGTTTTTTTGTGGACTTTTATGGACCTTTTTGGCTCAGACCCGGCGAACTCCATTATATGAAAGTTGGGGGGAAAAGGAGAAGCCTTCCTAAACGCCGGCTGCATTTGAGATATTAAAAATGGGCTGCAGAGTCTTGCTCACCATGTGGGTAAGTGGAAAATAAAGTTACATCATTCTGTGGGTGAATTATTCCTTTAAATGTGACAAGTGGCCAAAGTGTATTTCTTCCCCAGGAACAGTTATATAACAGTCACCTTTACATGCTAAAAACTTAGCATTGCAATATCATGAAGCCATTTTCTTATCATAAATATCACACTTAAATTAAATCAAACTTTATTTATAGCGATTTTCCTTTATGGCAACACAGAGCTTTTTGGGTCATTCTATACAGAAACGTCCGCTTTTGTGATGGCAAAATGTAAAAAAAAAAAAGTTTTCTTTTTTTTCACACTTAAACTTTGACTACATATTTACATAAGTAATTGACTTTAAGACTACACATAAATGAAAGCTTAATGTTTTTTTTGTTGTTGGTAATTTATCTAAAGAACTGCTTTTTTTGTCTCTGGTGTTTCCTTACCTTTTTTTGTGCATAAATTAAGGCTTTTATAGAATATTATGTTTCAGTCTCTTCAGCACATGTAGTCAGAGAAGAATTATAATAATGCAAAGCGGTCAGGAGACTGCAGTTCATAAATTTGTTAAGGTTTGTTAAAAGTGTGACTAAAAGACTTTTATTCATTTGTGCAACCATGTTTTTGCTACAAAAAACATCTGGTGTATACACTGAAGGATGCAGTCCTTAAAATCTTAGCTTATAAGTAAAGCTAAATTTATGATTGTAAATAATTATGTGAAATATGAGCCATTTTATGAATTAATATAAGGAAAAGCTCAGTAACACCTGTGACATAAACAAGACAAAAGATGCTTTGATTTATTACTGAGTTACTTATTCTCATTGGTGTTTCCCATACGGAGGATAACACCAGTGACAGTTTTCACAAAAATGTATTTCACAGAACGGCTGCTGCAGAGCATGACAGCACAATGTTAACTGTGATCTAGTCACTACATTATGCCATTTGATAAATTTTAATTGAATTAATTTGCAATTCCCTGCAGATAAAGTGAAACACCAGTGACGCCAACTAAAAGCTTCACATGAAATGATGAGATATTTCTGAAAACTGAAAAGGGATGCGATGTTCTTACCCAGGCCCTTCCTAAGAGATCTTCAGGAAAGAGGTCAAAGGGAGCCAAGTGATGTCATCAGTGAGATTTCGTTTTCCAAAATAAAAGAGTTTTGTTGCACAGTAATACCAGTGGCATGTGGGGGACGACTACTTTTTAAATATTTTTCATAATATTTACTTGAAATTTAGTTTGAACATATCATTTACATCACAAATTTAACAGTTATTTACACATTTTTGCAAGTACATAACACAGCACAAACACACACACAAATGACCTCCGACCCCTAATTTCTATCTGTTAACTAAAAGCGCTAAGAGTAATAATCATCCGGTGTGACACTGCGGTGAGGAAGTGATATCTTGGGGATCTGTTCACATCCATTCAGGAGCGAACGTTGCAATAACTGACAGAAACTCTGCTGTTTGTGTTTAGTTTATTGACACCACAAAGTTTTTATTTGTACTGAGAACTGAAAACTCTCGTTAGCTTGTTTTCTTCTTGCAAACGTTTGCAGATCTTCCCTGGTCCTTCTTTTCTCTGGATTGCAGACAAACACGAAGTTGAACAGAAAAATCGGCTGGGGACTGCATGTTGTCATTTGTTTACCTGGGGGAGACACAATAAGCCCTCGTCAGACGTGTTTTGTACAACCGACAAACGTGAAGTATCTGGTCTTGACAACGTTACAACAACCACGGTTTGCTGCATTTTAGTGATGCATTATTGTCATTTTAAAGACACACAACGTAACTTTTAGACCTTAAAAATCTGCGTTTCTGACTCGTTTTGATGGCACACCAACATTCATTTTGCGCATTTTCGAGCCGTCACTGCCCAGAGGCGTCCCGGGGCTCAGAAACAGCACTATGTAAGATTCCCATCCGGGACGCGACTGTGACGTTGCAGCCGACTATTGGCTGCAGCACCGCGTCACTCACTAGCAACCGGATGTAAACCAGGTATCAACCCCGCGAATGTTTTGAACACACATGATGTCGGATTCGGTAAGGAAACATTACAGGAGGAAGAGAGGAAGAGGAAGAGAGGAAGGGACAGAATAAGAGTCAAGATAAGACTGTCTTTTACTGGCTGGAGTGAATCACGGTGCAGGTATGATACAAGATGGTTGCTAGTTTAGTCGCCGATAGGGGGCGCGTCACTGAGAAAACTGCTAAAAGTTCCATTGTGTGTCTTTAAATGAACTTAAACCAGCTCACCCAAAATATACTTGGAAAACGAACAAAACAGAATTATCAGGGAACTTACCACCGAAAAAGTGTTGCTACCAGGCTGCTGCACAGCCAAGAACTCTCCGATGGCCTCCAGTTATCACGTTTCATAGCAGCATCACATTTAGCTCGTCGTTCAGGATCAGCTGGCGGCCTAGAAAATTAAATCCCATCCTGGAATGTCGATCAGAATATCAAAAGCACGAATCAACCATTATTTCCCAAAGCTAGCTGTATCAGCCAAACCCATAGCAGTAGGTGGAGGAGGGTGTGAGCGAATAAAGTAACGTGATTGGTCCATACGCCGCAGTTTCAGCATCAGCAGAAGAAGAACGTTCTCCCGATAAGCCAAAGCAAGATTGAGAAATGAATTTTGGTCGTATTTTTTTCCCCAACTTTGTAAAAATAAACTTGTAAGAGAAAATCAGATAAAGGTTCGTTTTCCGTTTTCTGATTTCAAAACGAAAAACCGGAGATGACTCGTTTCCTGTTTTTTGTTTACTTTCTTCCAATCGAAAATCGGATTGGATTGTCGGTTGGATTCTTGTTTTTCATTTTTTTAATATCAAAACGAAAAACGAATGGCCGCGAGGTACACGGACGCGCAGGGCTGCAGTGCCGGTGTCGTGCCAAGGAAGTTATCCCCGACAGAAATCGTATCCCGCTCAGTATTGTATTGCACAATGACAGTTGGTAGGAACCCCTTACCTCTAACCCTTACCCCTAACCCTAAGCTATAAGGGGATACAAATTGTAGCAGACCGAGTTACACTACCTGCTACGATGTGTGTCCCCTGTGTAACTAGTAAATGAAGAACAAATTCCCCCATATTTACAGCAGTCGCTATTTATGGGATATGAGTGGGATACGATTTCTGTCGGGGATAACTACCTTGGCACGACACCAGACCCCAGCCACTAATGATAAATGGTGAATGAACTGTACTTGTTCAAGGTGAATTTACTCTGATACGGGAACACATATGTTGATTCTGACACTTACGCAGTAATTTCACATCTCAGCTTTCTGTAGAGACCAAAGTTATACATACAGCCTTGTAGCTGTGACGATACACTTCATTTCTTTTAGGTATGAGATTTCAGACAGAAGGCAGAGAGAACAGGCTTTGTGAAGAGGAGGTTATCTCCAACCCTTACCTGTGCTTATAGGCTGTAGACCGTGTGGATGATACACTTTCTTTCAATACTTCTGGGTCATTTCACTCAGAAACCTCTCCAGTTTGTCTCTGTGTCATCCCGGGAGAGCAGGCGTTATGTTGAGGAAGAGGAGAGTCTCTGCAGCTAAGTGGTCGGTGCCCCCGAGACCCAGACCTCGGCCTGGAAGAGCCAGATTTATAGATGGATAATGCTCCAAAACCACATTTATTATTCTGGCCAATTCAACAGAGGTTCAGTAAACCTAATAGTGTCCCTACGCAGCAAATAACCCATCTTGTCTCTGAAACAAAAACAGCTGTTTCTGAAGTGTTTTAAAACCTGTTATGAAATGACAATCAGTCAGTTGTTTACTAGAAATGTTCGATATAGGCTTTTTTTTTTTACCGATATCCAATATATATTGACCAACTCTTAAATTCCGATATCCGATATCAACCGATACCAATATATGCAGAGAACTGTGCTCTCATAATTTGAGAAATACAACTATATTCTGCTCTGAGAGCAAAGATCTCCAAATCTCCTTAACTCACCCAGAGGAGTTAATTTTGGACATCTGCCATATATCAGATACTAGCAGGTATTAGATACTACCATATATCAGATCCTAGCAGGTATTAGATACTACCATATATCAGATACTAGCAGGTATTAGCCAACATGTGTCTAATTATAATGTTTCTGACAACTTGGTTACTTAACCAACAACTTAAAACCAGACATATTATAAGCAAGTCAGTCTATAGCAGCAGCTGCTGCACCGTAGTCACATGACTCTGAAAGGAATGCTGGGATATGAAGTTCTTCCAGGATAACAGGGAGTATTCTACATTCTACATGCTTGACCGCTGCTAATGGAACAAGATCTCGCGAGATTTTGTTGTTCCATAACAAAAGTGAGATTTTCAATTTTCAAAATATCGGCCCAAAAAAGCCGACACAGATATTTTCCGATATCACATTTTAATGCCAATATTGTCCGATAATATTGGACATCTCGATTGTTTACATGTTGTATTTTAATTTTTTGATTGATTATTGCGTGTGCGATCATTTTTCCAGTGTTCTGTCTAACGTTAAGGTGTCTGTTTACCTTTTATTTTTAGGCCCGAGCACCGAAGGCGGTGCGAAGGCCTATTGTATTTCTAGTATTGTTTTTGTTTTTATTGTGTCATATGGTGTCGTATTTATTTGTTCTGTTTATTTTAATGAGAGCTGCTACTTTAATTTCATTATACTCTGTGCAATGACAACAAATTAAATCCAATCAAACCTTTATTTATATAGAGCTTTTCATGCATAGTAGCCTCACAAAGTGTTTTACACATGAAAAACAACACAAAAAACAGCATTAAAAACACAAGCAATCACATCCTGAAGTTGATCACAAAACAAGCCAAAGCACACAGAAACGTACTCTCTCTGAAACCCACGCAGACAAAAAGGCAGGGCCCATAATGAAGAAACGAGGCCTCGCCAAAGGTTTTGGTCGGAACATTTGGAACAAGTACAAAAGACTTGTTGACCTGAGGACCTCAAGGGCTTATAATTAAAAGCAGGTCAGATAAATAAGAAGGCCCAAGACCATAAAAGACTCTATTCTATTGATTTCATCATCTTTCGTATACAATAAATAGTGATGTCAAACACAAACATAAACGATAACCACCCGAAACGTGGCTTCGGTTGGAAGATTATCTCACTCAAATCGACCTCTGAGACCGTCATCACCTCCAATTTACAGAGGAAAAAGACACCTTTTATGACAAGCTCTCAATATCTCTATCCATGTCGTTTTACCTCAGTGGTATTGGCCTTTAAGTTGCCGTGGTAACGCCGGTTTTCTGACTCAGAAGCTGAAGTGAGTGTCCCTGAAACTTGTGAAAGATATTTAACCGGGAGCAGAACAAGGAAAAATAATACAGCCAGAACTCGACTCCAACACAAAACCTCTGCAGGCAAGGTCAAAGTCATGCACACACACACACACACACACACACACGAGCCAGAGCATGAATACCCACCTCCACTTCCTCACAGTGTCTGAACACACACACACGTCGACTGTGATTTTGATTCTCCTTTAAATCTCATATTTAGGGTGTGATGGAAATAGAAAACAGACAGAAACAGCATGAAATATTCAGGTTTATCTCGATGTGAAGCACAAATATTCCAGACCGACTTCATGTTGTGGAAGAAGCTTTTATGGCCATTACAGATGATTTAAGTCAGCTCCTCAGTCTCATGTCTGTGTACTCGCTTATCAGCAGGTGGAAAACCAAACATGGTAAACACATAAAGGTAGAAGTTGTTATTCCAACCTAACCAGCAGAGGTCAGTAGAGCATCTGTTTCAAGTGCTCGTGATCTCTTTCCTCCATCTCCACACAGTGAAAAGCAGCCTTGCACATCAAAATGTAACATTTTTTGAAGATTTATTTTCATATTTGCATTTAAAAGTATACTAATAAAGCATTATGTAGAGAACAGGGTTGTTGTAGCTCTTTATTTCTGCTTATTCATGGTTGACATTATTGATTTCAGTGGTTTCAAATCTGTGACTGGCTATTTTTGCTCTGCGTGATGTAGATGTGATCAATATGACTCATAACTAAATCATGGACTAAAATAACAAACCAGTAAAACCGCACCTGAGTTCCAAACTAGTATGAATTAAATTAGCTGTAGAAATAGAAAACTTCATAGAATATACTAAATTAAATGTCTTTTTTTTATGTTTGTTTGGTTTTTAAACAACTTCAAATTGAATTCAAAATCTTAGCCCTGAGTTTAGACTGCAGGCTTTCACCCAGCCTAGCATCAGACAAACGCTGGGGGAAAAAAGAAATCTGCTTCCATTTAAGATAGCAGGTAATAACCTATTTAAGTCTCATCATGCTCATACTGCACATGCTCACTTAGATCCTTATCAACTCTGGACCCATAACAGAGATCTCAGGGTATAACGCTTACCTCTGGAGCAGTTCCTGCATGTATACAAACCAGAATAGTGACGACTTGTGAGTAACTTGCAGCTTATGTAAGTGATATGACATCAGAGTGAGGGGTCTGACTTGCTAAACCAACCAAGTGGTTTTGGTGCAAACTAAACCAAAGAAAAGTGACCACAGTGAGGAAGAAGAAGGTGGTGAGAGGGCTAAAACAGAATCAGGTGTCTCTGCTGAAGGTGGACGTGTTAGAATGGGACGTAACGTAGCGCTCGTTTGTAGCTTGATCAGCAGTTGTGTCCCTGATCCAGACGTCAGCTGTGCATACTCTAAAAATGGTGTTGGGTTGTAGTTGGTTAAAACACTTTGTTTTTTAACATGAATCCCATTTAATCCTCATTTAATTCTTTCTTAAATCAAAATAATCATAAAACCACCGTGTGGTTTTATGGAGAAGTGGACTTCTCCATAAAATCTGCATGGTATTTATTTAAACTCATGTAGCTTCTTTTAATCATTTTCATTTAACTTGGTTGTTTTTTATATATATATAATTTTATTATGATTAAAATGATTAAGTTTCTCTCTATATATTTTTTCTTTATATCAAATCAAATCAGACTGTATTTATGAAGCACCTTTCATGCTGAAGCAGCACAAAGCACTTTACATGATAAAACAATAAAAAAAAATTGATTCCAAGTATGAAAACAAATGCAATACACATATAAACATACAGTATATGCAAGAATACACAACTATCAGGGCAGGGCAGGGCAGGACAAGTTTATTTGTATAGCACATTTCATGTACAGAACAATTCAAAGTGCTTTAAATAAAACATAAGCAAAAGGGGGGAGAAATTTTTTTTTTAAAAAATTTAGAAGCATGATTCAAAATTAAAAGCATTTAAGATTAAAAAGAGAGAATACAGAGACGCGTGGATTTTAACTTTTGAATAAAATCTACGTAAATGCAGCTGAGAACAGGTGGGTCTTCAACCTGGATTTAAATAAACTAAGTGTTTCAGCTGATCTGAGACGTTCTGGGAGTTTGTTCCAGACATGTGGAGCATAGAAGCTGAACGCAGCTTCTCCAGGTCTGGTTCTGACTCTGGGAACTGATAAAAGACCGGATCCAGATGACCTGAGAGGTCTAGTAGGTTCATACTCGTTCAAGAGGTCACTGATGTATTTTGGGCCTAAACCATTCAGAGCTTTATAGACCAGCAGCAGAACTTTAAAGTCTATTCTCTGACGGACCGGCAGCCAGTGTAAAGACCTGAGAACTGGACTGATGTGGTCCACTTTTCTGGTCTTAGTGAGAACTCGGGCAGCAAAGTTCTGAATGAGCTGCAGTTATTTAACTAATTGTTTAGGTAGACCAGTAAAGACGCTGTTACAGTAATCAAGCGGACTGAAGATGAATGATGGACTAGTTTTTCCAGATTTTCCTGAGACATCAGATCTTTTATCCTTGAGATGTTCTTCAGGTGATAGTAGGCTGATTTAGTGATCGTTTTGATGTGTTTGTCAAAGTTTAGGTCTGAGTCCATCACTACACCCAGATTTCTGGCCTGATTGGTAGTTTTTAGGTGTATGGACTGAAGTTCTGTGACAACCTGCTGTCGTTTCTCTTTGGCTCCAAAAACAATCACCTCAGTTTTGTTTTTATTCATCTGTAGAGTTGAGGCACATCCAGTCATTAATCTCCTCAATACATTTACCAAGAGCCTGTACAGGGCCCCGGTCTCCTAGCTGGTGACACTGTAATATATAGCTGTGTGTCATCTGCGTAGCTATGGTAACTAATATTGTTGTTCTTTATAACCTGGGCCAGTGGTAGCATGTAGATATTAAACAGAAGAGGCCCCAGGATAGAGCCCTGGGGAACTCCACAGGTCATTTTTGTCCACTCAGATGTAAAATTTCCTACTGACACAAAGTACTTCCTGTTCTCCAAGTACGTTTTGAACCAGTTTAGTACAGAACTAGAGAGGCCCACACAACTATCACAATTATATTTTTTCTTTATATTTTTATGTATTTTTAAATACTTTTCTTTCTCCCACCTGTAATGCTTTTAATGTTTGAAGTAAAGCACTTTGAATTGTCTTATACGTGCGCTGTGTTATACATATAAATTTGGTTTGTTCAAGTTAAAGGTAGAGTCTGAAGTCCTCCCACCGTTTCTGTTTTCAAACAACAGTATTCAAACTGAACCCCCCCTCCCTCTCTGACTAATGGCCGCCTCGTTCTTCAAACTATTCAGCTTCAAGCCTCTCCTTCAGAGCTCAGAAGCAGGTAAAAGCCAAACCAATATTAACCCTGGTTTTCCAACATGCACTATCTCAAGCTCTTACCTTTTCTTAGGTGCATCCACTGTTTTTCTTTCTTTTTTTTTTCCTTCGAGAGTTGGAGTGACTGGCGTCTGCTCCAATCATTAGCTTGTTCCCACACAGTGTCATGCCCTTAGCTGTGTCATTGGCTGGTGATATAAACAGAAATCTCCACAAAAAAAAATGTCCTGACCACAACAAAACAAAGCTAAAGAGCGAATTACTGACAGGGGGAGAGGGAGTTGCATTCAAACGCACCACTTCACGCGAGTAAAGGCCCAAAGGTGCGGTTTGAAACGGATTTCACTTGCACAAGTCCAATGTTTATTTTCAGGGGGAAACTTCGGACTGTACCTTTATTTTTTTTTTTATTTTTTATTTTTTTTTTTACTTGTCCTGTCCAGCATCGAAGCAAGCAGAATGGAAATCTGATTGCTTTATTCTGTTGAACAGTTTTGCTTTATCAAGCGGAGCTTTATGAATATAAGGCTCCACTTGATATCATGTTTATTCATTTTATTTCTTTATTTAAACATTTGTCTATTACACCATTCCATTTCATACTGCTGGGCCTGACAAGGGAGAAATGAAAGTTAACAGAGGTAATGATAGAAAGTGAAACAGAGAGAGAGGAGTAAGGAAGAGGAAGAGAGAGAGGAGAGAAAACATGAATCCACTTACACAGTTCACTGGTACATCTGTACCGCGATCCCTAAACAACCAAGGTCTCTGTTGGAAAACAAAACAAGCAATCCCCTACAGGAGGACCTGCAGGTGGCTTAAATATCCTCAGATCATACAAACACACACAAACACACGCAGAACTACGCAGAGAAGAGGTACAACCTAGTCAGCGCAATGGGAAGTAGAGAAGAGGTACAACCTAGTCATCGCAATGGGAAGTAGAGAAGAGGTACAACCTAGTCATCGCAATGGGAAGCAGTGTCACAGTGTCAACATGCATAATAAAGGGTGCTCCGTGGTTATACAGTCATGCAGATGCAGCCTCGTCTCTGCAAGGAGGAGGAAGCCCGCAAGGCTCACGACCCAGGCCCCCAGCAGCCACCCAGAGGCCCAGATCCCAGCTACCCCCCCCCCCCCCCCCCCCCCCAAAGAGCGGACATGCATCCCCCGAAGGGCGGCAAAAGGCGGCCCCAGCCGGAGCCCCCTGCAGTCTGGAGGCCCACGCCCCAGCGGACCAAGACCAGCAGCTGCCGACCCCACCGGGCGCCGGGCGTCCCCCGGAGCGGAGACAGCGCCGGGCCCAGGGCCCAAGCGCCCAGGAGCACTTATGGAGACTTATGGCCATAGTATCCGGTCACGTCTGAATAGAGGAAAGTGAAGCCAGTTGGGCGTTTCCCACTATCGCCATCTTTCCGTGCCAGATGTGTCGTCACTCCCGGAAAAGACTAAAATGGACAAAGCACGGCCTCGGGGCAAATCAAATCTAATCTAATCAAATTTATTTATGAAGAAATTTTCATGCATAACAGCTTTACCAAGTGCTTCACATATAAAAAAAAACACATTACATCAACAGTCCCCCAAGTTTATCTCAAACAAACAATACACATACACATGCATACACACACATGCACATATACCCTCCCCCCCAAAAATAGACTATCCCAAAGACAAAACATGTCTTGGCACCCTGTGAAGGAATGATATTCTGGGGTCCATCCACATCAGAGCCCACCCCCGCCTCACTGCCACAAAGGCCGTCACCACAGGAAGCCACCCAGATCAAGAGGGACCCAACTGCAGTCACTATACGTCACCATATATCCAATCCACGCCGTAAGTCCCAATCGGAAGTTTGTTTTTCATGCAACTTACTAAAATCTAACCCTAACCCTGACCCTTCTCCTAACCCTAACCACCAGACTACACTATACGCATCTGTTTGCAAGCTGCAGATAGTTATTCTTGGCGGTATTTAACTAACTTCCGCATGAGACTTCCTGTATGGATTGGATGTATGGCGGCACCCTTGTCGGTCATTGTAACTGTTTATATTTGCTGTAAACTAGTTCACTTCTGCTGTAAATGTGTTTATTTCTGCTGTAAATGTGTTTATATGTTAAAGTGTTTATTTCTGCTGTAAACATGTTTATTTCTGCTGTAAATGTGTTTATATGTAAGCGTGTTTATTTCTGCTGTAAACATGTTTATTTCTGCTGTAAATGTGTTTATATGTAAGCGTGTTTATTTCTGCTGTAAACGTGTTAATTTGTGCTGTAAACATGCTTATATCTGCTGTAAACATGTTTATTTCTGCTGTAAACGTGTTATTTTTTGCTGTAAATATGTTTATTTGTGCTATAAATGTCTATATCTGCTGTAAACATGTCTATATTTGCTGTAAACATGTTTATTTCGCTGTAAACGTGTTCATTTGTGCTGTAAACGTGTTTATATTTGCTGTAAAAGAGTTTATTTCTGCTGTAGACATGTTTCTATTTGCTGTAACGTGTTTATTTTTGCTGTAAACATGTTAATCTGTGCTGTAAACGTGTTTATATTTGCTGTAAAAAAGTATTTCTGCTGTAAACATGTTTATATTTGCTGTAACGTGTTTATTTCTGCTGTAAACGTGTTAATTTGTGCTGTAAACGTGTTTATATTTGCTGTAACGTGTTTATTTCTGCTGTAAACTTGTTAATTTGTGCTGTAAACATGTTTATTTCTGCTGTAAACTTGTTTATTTCTGCTGTAAACATGTCAATTTCTGCAGTAAATATGTATATTTGCTGTAACGCGTTTATTTCTGCTGTAAACGTGTTAATTTGTGCTGTAAACATGTTTATTTCTGCTGTAAACATGTTTATTTGTGCTGTAAACGTGTTTATATTTGCTGTAAACGTGTTTTTTCGGCTGTAAACATGTTAAAATCTGCGGTAAATGTTTATATTGGCTGTAACCGTGTTTATTTCTGCCGTAAACCTGTTTATATCTGCTGTAACATGTTTATATCGTGAGCGCTGGTCACCTCCATTATGTAAAAGTCGGCAGATAACGAACTCCCCCTCTTTGGGGTCTGTGATGATTTTATTTTATGAAAGACTGTAAAGTTTTCAGAGCAGCTGACGTGATGATGGCAGCTGAAGGATTTTATCAGGAGGTTGTGATTGATCAGCTGTGTGACGCTGTGCTGACCTGCAGACTCGTCTCTCTCCAGGTTAAATTTCTAGATTTTTGAATGATGCAGTCTGACAGATTTTCTTCTTCTTCTCAGGTGCACAAAGCTCAGCCGATCAGACACTACAAACCAGTAGACGTGAAGAAGAGTGAAGTTCCTCTCACAGTCCCCGAGTCGCCCAACTTCTCTGACCGCTTTCCGTCTGTGAGCCCCCAGATTTTCTTCTGTTAACTCACATATTTTACCACTGCAAATACTTTTTTGTTTTTAGATGCTTTTTCCTGTTGTATTTGTTTTTTTTTTTTTGTTGATTCTTTTGAAAATAAAATTGGTCGTATTCTCCCATTGATGATGTTTCATTAAATCTGGGTTCTGCTTCAACTTTGACACATAATTTCTAATGCATCTTACATGTTTCTTTACATGTAAAAATCTATTAATGTTACATTACTGTTACTGATTACTGTAATCAGATTACTTTTTCAATTATTAAAGTATTCTGACTAACTACTATTTTTCTGTAATCAGATTACAGTTACTTTTATAATGACCTAAGTTTCTCTGATGAATTGCTGCCAGTGTGATAGGATGAAGTTCAGACTTTCTTGTACTTCATTGCATGTTTGATAATGATCACGTTTCTGCAGGACCTGATCAGACTGAACACACCTCCTCACTCACGGTGCTAAAGAGACTTTCCAGAATCAGAAGTGTGCCCTGACTTTTATCTGCTAAAACCTGACTTTGCTGAATAGAAATTCATATTAACATGAACCATTTACTGCACATTACTTCAGAAAAAACAGTACTGAAAATAAGATTTAAAGGAATAGTTCACCCACAGAATGATGTAACTTCATTTTCCACTTACCCTCATCGTGAGCAAGACTCTGGAGCACTTTTTTAATATCTCAAATGCAGCAGCGATCAGGAAGGCTTCTCTTTTCCCCCAACTTTCATATAAGGGAGTTTGCCGGGGTCCGAGCCAAAAAGATCCATAAAAGTCCACAAAAACTTGTCAATATTCCTCCATGCTGCTCGTCCAATGTAATCCAAGTGTCCTGAGTGGGTAGCGTCCATAATTTACTCGAAACGACATCATTTAGTACTTTTTTAGAGCCTAAACAGTGCTATATCCTTTTTCCTGCAAGCGCGCCGAAGCGCGTTGGTGACACTACAGAAGCCTCGGCGTTCAGAGCCTACTCTGCCAATAATGCAAGCGTAGAAGAAGAAATTTGCTGTTTACATTGTGCTAAGAGCGACAGAGCTGCAGACAAACCCGGACAAACACAGGAGGGGTTGGATATTGATTTAAAACAAAGAAAGAAAGAAAATGAGAACGCGCGATCTTGTCTGCTGTGGCTTCCGTAGTTTTGCGAACGTGCTTGCTAGACATGCGATGTACTACTGTTAAGGCTCAAAAAATATACTAAATGACGTTGTTTCGAGTAAATTATGGACGCTACCCACTCAGGACACTTGGATTACATTGGATGAGCAGAATGGAGGACTTTGCCAATTGACAAGTTTTTGTGGACTTTTATGGACCTTTTTGGCTCGGACCCCAGCGAACTCCATTTTATGAAAGTTGGGGGAAAACAAGAAGCCTTCCTGATCACTGGCTGCATTTGAGATATTAAAAAGTGCTCCAGACTCTCGCTCAGCATGAGGGTGAGTAGAAAATGAATGCACATCATTCTGTGGGTGTACTATTCCTTTAATGCTGAGAGAACTTTAAACTATAGGCCAACAAATGATTGTCATTTTGGTCAGTTTTATTTAACCAATAAAGTAACTGATAAAGTAACTAGTAATCTAATTTAGATAAACTTTAGTAATCAGTAAAGTAACTAAATTACTTTTTAAAGAAGTAGACAGTAATCAGATTACTTTTTCAAGTAATCTGTGGCACCTCTGATTAACACAGCTGATTTGAACTCACACCAGCAAATCTAGAGGATCAGAGGAAAAGCAAGAGAGAGAGAGAGCAGGTGATAAGAAAAGAGTCAACATCAGTCTGACTTTTACCGACCGGAGAGATCTCAGAGAAGAGAGGATAAAGATGGATGCTGAATCTGTCATTAGGGGCACCAAAGTACGAAAATATGCCAGAGTTCAGGAGGAGGTCCCACCTGTGGCTCTCAGGACGAGGCGGAGTTGGAAGTCCGACTCCGCCCACGTTACTGTTTTGAGTCGTTTATTCTAACCTGTCCCCCATCCCTAACCCTAACCCTAACCTCACTCTCAGGCCACGCCCATCAGATGTCCAGCGCCGTCTAATATCCGACTCCTGCAAGCCGCAGGCGGGGAAACTTGGAGTTCAGTAGTGCTGCTTTAAATTGGAGCACTGACACTGATTGGTCGATGTGTGAAGCGGCCGCATTGCTGTGTCCTCAGATTCCTGCTGATTGCAGTGCAGAGGTCTAAGCCTCAGTTAATTCCCCTTTTGATCAGTTCCACAAATGAAGCTTTACCGGCCACTGAGCTGTGACAATAGACAAGTCTGGTCCGTGAGCCCAGCCAGACTGGTATGCAGGGCCATAAATGCAACACGGCAAGGAACAACACAAAAGAGGGGCTTGTTTTTAATGGCACCGTTGGGTTTTCAGAACTGCAGGCAAATCACTCGGCTCAGCTCGGTTCTGATGACTTCATAACCTCCAGTTAAAAAGGACATACTTATCATGAGTCAAGACATTTACTTTTTCTTTTTTTCCTCAAAAAATGCTTAATTGCATTTTTCCAATTCAAAGACAACAGATGGAGTTATCTGACATGAAAATGAGCACCAGTACATGAGCTGGTTTCGTGGTTCCCTATGTTGCAGTAGGCCCGGGTTCAGCGCATATCCTCCCCCTGTCTGCTCTGCACTGTCAAAGACACAAAAACCTTAAAAAACAGAACTGTTAAGAATCAGAAAGGATTAAAATAAGTGAGCAAAAGACAATACTCATAGAAAAACCAGTTAATAAAGAGTACAGTCTGCCTGACTTGTGGAGTTATGGAGCCCTCTAGGATCTTCCTCTAAGTCCTGAAATGATTTCTGCAGATTAAGCAGCAGCTGCATCATAACAATCCTCCTTCTGGTTACCATATGTCTGCCAAATGGCAAGCAGAATATGAAACTGCAATTGTTTACAGCTGAATTTGAACAAACAAAACCAGATGAGGTGCAGGCGTGGAGTTTTGCATTTCCAATGTTTTACTGAACTTTCAAAGTCTGGGAAGGAAAATTCAGTCATTTGCAAGTATGAGCTTGTTTTTCTTATCCTGCTGACCACTGCTGCTTTCCACTGACACACACACTGCTTTCTAACCCTGTGTTCACACCGGACGTGAGTAATTTTATTCACGCGCCAAAATTACATGTAAAGTCAATGTCCAGATGTGAATAGATGTGTGTTTGCTTGGGGCGGCGTATTGCGGTGGGACAAGCCATAAACGCGCGTCTTATTCTAAACGTTTCACTCGCGTGAATAGAGCATATTTCGTCGATTCGCTCGAGTTGAAAAAATTGAACTTGAGTGTTTTATATGCGCGAACAATACGAGCCCCGTCATTGAAAATGAATGAGACGTGATGTGAACGGACTGGCGCTCTGCAGCTCGCTGCTCTCTTCTATAGTAAGAAGAAAAAAGCACTTTTCACAGATAAAATCACAAAGTGCTGCACACAAAAGCGGTGTAATAATACCTTAAATTAAGGACTGAAAACCTGGTCTGACAAAACCTCATTAACCAAAAGCTACTTGTCTCTGCAGCCGGTGTTAGACAGGATGAAATGTCACAACATTATCACTCTGCAGCTGGAACAGAGAACCTGTAGTTCCTGGAGGAATATGCGGCTCTGTCCTCGCTACATAAATAAACTGAGGTTGTTGGTTATCAGTCAGTATTGGAAAACGTCATCATAATTCAATATGAGTCTCAGACTGGTGTAGTATTCAGTTTGGTCTCTGGATGAAGCTCCAGTACCAGACGTTCAGCCTCAGCTGACGTAAACACAAGCTGTATCTCATATTGCACTGCTAAATGCAGATTCGCCAGCGGCATACGTCACAGCGGCGCGTCAAGTACTGTCCCATTTCAAAAACGTCTGGAGGAGCCTCCGAATCCAGCTTACAAACCCGCACTCCATTTGGCCTGAAACAAAGGAAACTGCTGATGTATCCTTCATAGACTCGCCTATCCCAGAATTCATTGCGCACAAGATGGGAGGGAATAAGCAGCAGAGCTATGACTGTAATATTTGGATTATTTGTGAATTTTTTAAGCGTTAAATGAAGTGTTTACCAATTAGAAACAAAAGAGTCTGTGGAAAATTATAAAATATGCGGACAAGCGTAAAAAGAGAGTTTTTGCCTCAGAAAATGCATTTGCTTGACATTATTCAGGTGATAAAGAGCGGTTGGTGGGGTGTTTTAATGTTTAGGTAACGACAGATAAATGAAATGGGAATAAAAGTCAGAAAATGACCAACTTAGTTTGTACAACATATCTGAAGGAATAAGTAGAAAGAATGCCTTTTCTAGATAGCTGTGGAGTCTGCAGTTGCTAGGCAACGGGACTGGAGCACTATGGGAAATTCTGGTCGGGTTGGTGGATGTCCCATTTCAGGAGGCTGCTTCAGAGTGCGTGGACTTCATGCTAACATAGCCTGCACACTGCAGACAGCAACATGAGACACAGCGACAGACTCGCTCTGTGTTGTGATCCAAATGATGAAAACAGCACCAAGTGGTCAGTTAGGAGTTGCATTTAATCAGCTGGTTAAATTCTAATAGGTGAAAACGAGGAGACAGCAGAGACTGGTTAAACTGAGCTACAATAGCTAGCGACAGCATCCACGTTCTTTTGCCGGAAGTTGTTGGAAGTTCAGGTGGAAGCGCTAACTAGCTGCAGCTAGCTTACTCACCGGAGGCAGATGGACAGACGCTCAGCAGCTGGAATACAGCGCCTGTACTGTAGTTTTTATCCTGGGGGGGGGGGGGGGGGGTAAACTCCTGGATCAGGTGACGAAATTCATCAAGCTCTGAGCTCCTCTGGAGATTCAAGTGGACCCAAACACGGTGGCGTCTTCGGTTCTCCGACTTCCAAAGCAGGTACAACACTGCAATCACCGGGTTCTGCCATGTTCACCTGACCGATGTGACTGACGTGTGACAAACCACCATCCCCCACTCCGGAAAGTTCAACCTGACACGCGAATGATGCATCTTATTCATACGTATTATCCACTCCATTCATGCATATTTTTCGTTCCATTCTTACGAAAAAAACGCTCGAATCAACCGAGTAAACATCCAGCATTCGCGTGTTAAAATCTAGGCGCGTATACGGATGCGTCCGGTGTGAACACGGGGTAAGACAGTTAAAAACACAACACTATAAAGAATTGTGGTGAAGAAATTGTGGTAGATTCACCTCCAAGCAGGGTGTGATTTCCAGGGGGGGGGGGAAATCACAGGGGGGGGGGGGTCACCCTCTTCTGTTTGGGGTGTCCCCCATCTGGGTGTTTATGTTTTACCCCCCTCACATCTAAAAAGCTCCAGTGGTTCCAAACAGTCTTCTTTCATGCTGTAAAGTCTCGGGCTTTGTGGTGCGGTGGACACGAGCACAATGCGACTGAGAATATGAAAAATCTGAACTTGAGCAAATCTCCACCAGAAAACATTAAATCAGGGAAAAAAGAAGATTCTGCCTCATGTCAGGGGCACCCGCAGAGATCTCTTTTAGGAGTGGCCACAGGGTGGCCAGAGAAAGTAGCAGGGGGGCCAAGGGTTGTTAAAGGATAACTTTTGCTTCTCTCAACATGGACCTTATTTCTAGGAATTTATGCGGGCAATTACTCACCAATAACATTTCTGCATCACTCTGACTCCTTTGGACGCTATTTAGATTAGTCGTAGATCTGCGCATATCCATGTAATGGTAGTGAAGGGGGCAGAATGAGCAGGCCTCTATATAAGGCATTATCTGCAGCAGACTTCCTTAATTTCATTAATAATTTAAGTAGAATGAACGAAAGAACAAGTACTATTGTCCTATGAGTTCAGATTTGGCTTCTCTAGTTATTGGGGGCATTTTCCATATGTCTACCAGCTGCACGTCCACAACACCATGGAGAACGTGGTGATTTAAGTGACTTTGAACTTGGCATGGTTGTTTGTCTGAGTATTTCAGAAATTGCTGATCTACTGGGATTTTCCTGCACAACCATCTCTAGGGTTTACAGAGAATGGAAAAAAGAGAAAATATCCAGTGAGCAGCAGTTCTGTGGGTGCAAATGCCTTGTTGATGCCGGTGGTCAGAGGAGAATGGCCAGACTGGTTCCAGCTGATAGAAAGGCAACAGTAATTCAAATAACCACTTGTTCCAACCGAAGTATGCAAAAGAGCATCTCTGAATGCACAACACATCCAACCTGGAAGCAGATGGGCTACAGCACAGTACCACACCAGGTGCCGCTCCTGTCAGCTAAGAACAGGAAACTGAGGCTACAATTCACACAGACTCACCAACATTGGACAATAGAAGATGGAGAAATGTTGCCTTGTCTGATGAGTCTCCATTTCTGCTACGAAATTCGGATTGTAGGCTCAGAATTTGGTGTCAACAACATGAGAGCATGAATTCATCCTGCCTTGTATCAACGGTTCAGCTTGGTGGTGGAGGTGTAATGGTGTGGGAGAGATTTCTCGGCACACTTTGGGCCCCTTAGTACCAACGTGGCGGTTTAACCACCACAGCCTACCTGAGTATTGTTGCTGACCATGTCCATCCCTTTATGACCACAGTGTAGCATCCTCTGATGCTGCTTCCAGCAGGATAACGCACCATGTCATGAAGCGGGAATCATCTCAGACTAGTTTTTTGAACATGACAATGAGTTCATTGTACTTAAATGGCCTCCACAGTCACCAAATCTCACTCCAACAGAGCAGCTTATATATATATATATATATATATATATATATATATATATATATATATATATATACACACACAGTATGTATACACACACACCGTCGTTACTCAAAATTATTCATATCCTCCCTATAATTTGGTGAAATAAAATATTGCTTTTGAATTGTGGTTGGAAATAATTACAAAAAACCCCACAAACCAGACACATTATAGCACCTCTCCCATGAACAGTGGACCAACATACCTGTCAACAGGTGCAAACGTCTGATTGGACGTTACAGAAAACACCTGATTGCAGTGATTCCCTCAAAGTGTTTCTCAACAAATTTTTAGCTTCAGAACCCCATCATGCTTGTTTACTTGTTTTATTTTTTGTGTTTGTTTTCAGTATTTCTCTCAAACCACAATTCAAAATCAATGTTGTGATTTTTTTTTATAGAATTATTATTTATTACCACTTTTGTCAGTTAGCTAAATATTACATTCATAAATGTAAAATGATTAGGACCAAGCCCTCAGGTGCCTCACCTATAAAAGAAGCAAAAATATATATCTCCTTCATTTTCCTCTAAAAATAACAAAGCTATAAAAACTATATCTCTGTGCTCAAAATGCAGTCTTTGTATGAGTTTTTTTTTTTTTTTATCTTCTCTTTTCCTTTACCTGTCAATATTTGTTATCCTGGTCTATGAAAAATCCCTGGCGTTAATTAATGTTCTGTCTTTATTCTTTTTAATTGAATATATATATATATATATATATATATATATATATATATATATATATATATATATATATATATACATATATATATATATGTGTGTGTGTGTGTGTAAAGTATTCACTTACTTTACAAACTGTAAAGTAAGTGAATACTGACGTTACTGTTTGCTGAATAACATAACGGTTTAAAAAACTACAGAACCCTGGCAACGTGGTAGTCCACGTTTGTTGACTGTGTGCATGCCTTTGTGCACGTGCTCCCACTCCCACCACTACGTAACATCCAGACAATGGATGGAGGAATCCACGCAGATCGTCTCAGAAAAATCAGGGAAATTAATCAGAGCTTGCAGGAAATAACAGAAAATAACAAAACGCCATCAAAGTTAAGTGAGAAATTTAAAATAGCACCAAACGTTAACGTGCACGGCTTATTTTACAGTAGGATCTCCGCGAGCGCTTCTCTGTGTCAGCCAATCAGCGCGCGGCGGAGCAGCCGTTGAAGCTACGCCCTCTGTTCTCTCTGAGAGCTGGAACATTTTGTTTATGAAGCCAAAATAGTTGGTAGAGCTGGACAGCCGGTGGCGCATCTTCACTTGTCCCGTCTTCTGCGACTCAAACCTGGCTGCGACTCTTCCCGGACACCGTTCAACTTCTCGGAAGCACGGCCAGGAAGACGCAGGGACGTCAAACTCCATCTGGTCAGAGTTTGAGTAATGACAGATAAACACGTCCTCCCTTCATGCTTACTTTCAACAAAAAAGAAGTTATGGATCTTCGCGACGGGAAGAGGAGAAGAAAGGTAAGCGGCGGCGTGCGGAGCTGCAGGCGGAACGTAGCCGCGAAGATGAAGCGGGAGACGGTGAAAGTCCTCCGCTCCCTCACGGTGGAGAACAACAACCGTCAGGAGCCCATGGATGAGGAAGAGGACGACGACTGCTTCTCCATCAGCTTCCTCCGGGGGGAGCGGTCCGGGCCGTCCCTGGTCGCGTCTCCTCGGTACAGCCTGCTGCGGGAGGTCGGTCGGGGAAGCTACGGGGTGGTGTACGAGGCTATAGCCCGGAAAACGGGGGCCAGGGTGGCGGTGAAGCGGCTCCAATGCGACGCTCCGGAAAACGTCGAGCTGGCGCTGGCCGAGTTCTGGGCCCTGACGAGCCTGGAGAACCGACACCAGAACGTGGTCCAGCTGGAGGAGTGTGTCCTGCAGAGGAACGGCCTGGCCCAGAAGATGAGCCACGGAAACAAAAAGTCCAAACAGTACCTGCGTCTGGTGGAAACGTCACTCAAAGGTGCGCAGACTTGTCAGCCTCATTGTTAGCTGTGCAACACAATCACTGCTGCTGAGTGGTAGAAAGCATGCAAACAGGGAGATAAAGGAAACCTCTTAAATGCAAAAAAAAAAGTCTGCAGACCCCTAAAACATGCCTTATTAGAAGAATTTAAGGTAGAATAGATGGAAACAGCTTAAATTAAAACTTTTGGGGTCACTGCACAAAAGTCATAGTTCTCATCTTTCTGGAAAATCAGTCTGCATGTTATAAAAAGTCTTTAAACTCGTGTAAAACTTCTAAAAAGTGCAGGTTGTGTAACCTAAATTGTGCACCTGTTAAAATATAGCTGCTTTTCACTTTCACTTGTTTCATATAAAGACTAATGGCATGATATTTTATAACCCAGAGTTGGTGTTTGCATGTCTTCTTGCAGCTGAATCTGTGTTCAGACTCCGGCTTTTGGCTCAGAAGTGTCTGCTGGCTGAAAAGTCCAGCCACTAAAAAGAGTTTTGTGAATTTAAAGTGGTATTGATTTGCTTTCGCAGCCTCCTGTCTCGATAGTGACGTCTTGTACATTACATATAGGAGACACAGAGAGTACACTGTGTTTCCCTCCGCTCATGAGAGAACACAGTGTACTACTTGGCAGCGTGTTACATAGTTGCCTGTTTACTGAGCAATCACACATGTAGCAGCAATATGAAATATATTACACTGCTTTTACTGAATTATATTTTTATTAACATCATATGTTCTCCCATAGTTAGTTTGACCTGTTTATGTGCTCCTTTCTCACTGCACAAAAAGCTTCATGAACAACTGTAATACTGTTAAATAACATATATTTAAAGTAATATTTTGCACTTAAGTTGAAGTACTGGTCTGTGCTTGTAAAATCCATGATTGTAACCGAGTCCTGGCTGTGATGTGTGCGTGTCCTCTTTTAATAGGGAGGCAGTTATGTAAGTGTCACCATTCAGGCTCTTTAAATAAAATATTAATGTCAAGCTGACATTGTTTTCAGCCATTAAGAGATTGTAGGAAATGACTGAAGGATTCAGGGAACGATGAGAAGGAGTCGTTTTTAATCCTTTGTGCCATCTTAGCTTTTGTCTTGGTTGGTGTAACCTACTTTCCTCAGCGTGAGAAGTGGTGGGCAGCGCACACTGATCACCGGGGCAGGTCACTGCGGGCGTATGACGCGCTCCAGACATTTTTAAATGCAGTTTCGCTGCAGAGTTGCTCCTCATCCATGAAGGCAATCGTTGCTGGACTTCCTGCAGCATTTAAAGTTTAAGTCAAGCCGATTAAAGCTGGATGAGGAGTCACAGAGAAGTGTGGCATCATTATTTCCCCCCTGTTTCCTTGTCTGGGTCACAGTTGTCTGATAATTAAAAATTAATGGATAATGATCAAGAAAGTGTGTTAACTTCACAAATAAGCCACTTAAAACTTCAAATATGGCTGTGCAACCAGTGAGATTCACTTCCATAAACGTGTGTTTACGTGACGCATGTGTTCATGCTGTCAGATGAACTGCCACCTTCATGCAGCTGGGGGGTAAGCTGAGAGGCTCATCTGCTGCCTCTGATATGTGAAAGCAAGTCTGGAAAGGTTTCAGAGTAGAAACCTCAAATGTGACTTAGTGTGGCAGTACCTGACGCATGCAACACAAAATAAATGCATCGTTTAGTGTAGCGCCTCTGCGTAGCCAGAAATGGAGCAACTTTTTGACTTGTGTTCATTTAACGGAGGAGTCTCCAAGTCCAGTCCTCTACTATCCTGCACATGTTGGTTGCGTCCCTTCTCCAACACACCTGAATCAAATGAACGCCTCGCTAGCAGCTTCTGCAGAGCTGAATGATGTGCATGAGGGAATTAGCCATTTGATTCAGGTGCGTTGGAGAGGGTATGTTAAAAAAATTGCTGGTCAGCTCTTGAGGACCGGACTTGGGCACCCGTGATTTAACGGATAAAAGGCTGCAGCAATGATCTCTCTGTTCCCTTTAATCTGCAGGTGAGCGCATCCTGGGCTACACGGCCGAGCCCTGCTACCTCTGGTTTGTCATGGAGTTTTGCGAAGGTGGCGACCTGAACCAGTACATCTTGTCCCGGCGGCCCGACCCCCAGACCAACAAAAGCTTCATGCGCCAGCTGACGAGCGCCATCGCTTTCCTGCACAAGAACAACATCGTCCACCGCGACCTGAAGCCAGACAACATCCTGATCTCCCAGACGTCCGGCTCGCCCGTGCTGAAGGTGGCCGACTTCGGCCTCAGTAAAGTTTGCGCGGGCCTGAACTCTAAGAGCGCTGAGGAGCAGCCGGCGGTGGGGGCCGGGGGCAAAGGGAGCAACCTGAACAACAGCATCAACATCAACAAGTTCTGGCTGTCGTCAGCCTGCGGCTCGGACTTTTACATGGCCCCCGAGGTGTGGGAGGGCCACTACACGGCCAAGGCCGACATCTTCGCCCTGGGCATCATCATCTGGGCCATGATCGAGCGGATCACCTTCATCGACGCAGAGTCCAAGCGGGAGCTGCTGGGCACCTACATCCGGCAGGGCTCGGAGATCGTTCCTGTCGGGGAGGCTTTGCTAGAGAACCCCAAGATGGTTCTCCACATCCCCCAGAGGGCCCGGAGCTCCATGTCTGAGGGGGTGAAGAAACTCCTGCAGGACATGCTGGCCGTCAACCCGCAGGACCGACCGGACGCCCTCCAGCTGGAGATGCGGATGGACCAGGTCACGTGTGCAGCGTGACAGACCCCCCCCTTCCCCAAACCTCTCCTTTTTTTACCCGAACTACTCAGAGAAGGGACCTCTTTCCTTCCAGGTAAGCTCCCTTTCCTTCATCATACTTTTGTTTTGACACGGCTGAGCAGCGGCTGAACCATCGCTGCTGCAGTGATTAGTGGGAGTTAAACCTCTCTGACACACGACCGGCCACCACTGGCTTAACGGGAACACTGGCCGTCGGTAACCTGCGGCTGAAAACCGCTAATCTCCCTTTCAGCTGACACCGTTAGTCTGTCATGTCTCGGTCACTGTCTAGAACGCGTCTCGTTGTGTGTGAGGTCACAAGTCGTTGCGGTTTCCCATTTTATTGTTTACAGCAGTTTTTATCACCTTCCACTGACAGATGGGGTTAGAGGCGGAAGCAGTGATGAGCTCCATAAATCTCGGAGCATGACTCACTTAAAATAACATCTTTTCTCTGGTCTGGGTAAATGCACGTCTTAATTTCAATGCCCAGGTAACTAAGTGGCTGAAAAGGCATCAGGTGACATGTTGGCCTAGTCTCTTGAGTTCCAATAATATCTCAGCTCGACTGGAGTGACGGAGCATCACTCTGGAGGAAACTGGATTAACAGTGAAAGTAGCAGCGGTGGAGACCTAAAGGTCGGCCGTTCAGACAGTAAGTTGGCTTTACTGATGTCATTTATAGAGATGCGCCAATACAATCAGATACTGATACCTGGGCTGAGCGTATCTGCCGATGCCGATCCAATATAACTACTGTATGATTGAACCGTATGTTTTGTCATGTGAGTGAAGGCATCAGGATTGACAAACATTTAGTCTTGTTAAGAAAGGTAGCACATTAACACAGATATGAATGTTTTTAATATTGTTTATTAACAAATAAAATGTACATTAGATCAGGGCTTCTCCAGTCATTAACAGGTAAACGGTCAAATGCAGAGGTGTAGGTAACGGGGATGGTGAGTAACGAGGCGTGTCGCTGGCTGTGGGAGGTTAGAGAGGCGGGACCCCCCTGACATCACTGATATTTCCTGATACCCATCCAGACGTCCTACGTGGCAGAAAATGTCATTTTTATGTTTGTTGAGGACACACGCACCCATAAATCCACGTTATGTCCAACTCTGCAGTAAAATAAAATATTGATTCTGAATTTTGGTTTTAAAAAATAATTTAAAAAACAAACAAACAAAACTGTGCCAGACACATTCGAGCAGCTGAACTGTCGACCAACATACCTGTCAACAGGTGCAGACGTCTGATTGGACGTAACAGAAATCCCCTGATTGCAGTGATTGTCTCAAAGTGTTGCTCAACAACATTTTAGTTGTTGAGAAACACTTTGCTTGTTTACTTGTTTTATTTTTAGTTTTTAATATTTTTGTTGAACCACAATTCAAAATCAACATCATGATTTTCATGAAAATGTTATTTATTATCACTTTTGTCAAGTTCAACTTATTTCACTGACTGATTTTTCCCGTCTTTAACGGGAGGGGATGTAAACTTTCAAACACAACTGTAGCCTATAAGGCAGCAGACTTGTCTGCGGCAAGCTACCTTTGGAACACCTGTGACATCATTTCCTTAGTTTAAATTACCTTTAAACTAACTGACAGTTAAGCCAAAAAAACGTGCTCAGCATTCTCTCCAGTTCAGCCTGCGGGAGGACGTTTCAGCAGGGGCGCACATCTTGCCTGAACACCCGGTCGGGCTCTGGCCTGCGGGCCAACGGTTAGATGCTCACGGTGAGGGCGTGAGAGCAAAGCACGGAGCAGCTGGCTGGCAGGGTGAAGGAACACGCGTGCACTACATGTTCCCAATGCGTGTCATGTTCACACCCAGCAGCCAATCAAGACGCGTGCTTCCATCAGAGCCCAGGCTGCTGCATCATCTAAAAAGTTTCACAAAGTATTTTTAGAAGTGCACTTAACACCAAATTACTCCATTATGAACGAAAAGATGAATAAATAAGACTTATTGATGAATCAGGCCATGAATGCATCTTTAAAATAAAAAGGATTAGTTATGATTGAATGTACTTATAGAAATATATTTACTTTTTCTGATTCGTATTTGCTTCCCTGGTATTTTTATTTCAATATCAGAGTAAAGACGCGTGATTATGTGACTGTGAACATGGCCGGTACCAGATCGGATCAGCTTGATGCCACCGCTTTATTCTCATGACTCAGTCAGATAACATCTCTTTGTTTTACAAGCTTGGATTTGGACATAAAACTGTAACAACAACAACTGGGAAATGCGGTGAAATATAGATTTAATTTCAAACAATGAATTAAAATGAAAAAAGACAAAAACAAGACAAGTTAATGTCAGACATGACAGGAAGTTTGCCAGGTCTAAACACTTTCCAAGGATAATACCTTAACTCCTCCGACATATGTATTTACTTCAGTCCATCCATCCATCCATCCATCCATCCATCCATCCATCCATCCATCCATCCATCCATCCATCCATCCATCCATCCATCCATCCATCCATCCATCCATCCATCCATCCATCCATCCACCATCCATCCATCCATCCATCCATCCATCCATCCCTCCCTCCCTCCCATTAAAAAATGGATATTTATGAAAATCATGACATTGATTTAGAATAGTTGTTTAACAGAAATGTTTAAGAACAAACAAACACAGTAAACAAGCACGATGGGGCTCCGAAGCTAAAATGTTGTTGAGCAACACTTTGAGACAATCACTGCAATCAGCTGTTTTCTGTAACGTCCAATCAGACGTCTGCACCTGCTGGCAGGTATGTTGGTCCACTGTTCATGGGAAAGCTGCTCTAATTTTTACTTCCGGGTAGACGTAGACTACGTAAATATGTCACGTCCGCCTCCCGTCCAATCAGAACTCTTCCTAACCACCAGATCTAAAACGCAATTAGGTAAACGTGTTTTCCATTAAACCTTAATTCAGAAATATTATTTCTATGTAAACACAAAAGAATAATTTAATTCCGAATAATTTATTCGGAATAATTAATTCCGAATTAAAAAAACACCGGGGCCATACATGCATGCATACAATATAAAGACTATTTTGTTATAGCTGTAAATACTCAGAAACATTGATGCATAAAGACAAAGCTTTTTTATTTTTTAACTTGCTTTGTTTTGTGTATTTAAATGTTTGTGATGTGTTCGTACCAGATAAACAGATGTTTGTGACAGAATCCAGGTCGTGTAGTACTTCCATCATCTTCTTTAGATACTTTCTGCTCATGCTCACTGTGTGTGAGAGCTTAATTAAATTAAATAATAAAGCTATGTGTGGACATGAATAATAATCTCATGATTGGATTATTGATGTATATTTAAACACAGGTAGCTGTGGGTCACCCCCAACTTATCTGAGTTGATGAGTGAAACATATTTTCAGCTTTTTAATGAAGAAATGTGAAGCACACACTCAAACTTTTGTGCTGGACACCCTCTAACCCACCCCCTTTCATGAGGAGCAAATGTAAAGCAGAGAATGTCCCACCCCCCTGAAGATAAGCGTGCACGCTCATTAGGAAATCACTTCTGGAGGGTGACGGGGCAGGAAGAGTGTCCCTGCAAACTCTGAATTGTCTCAGTTTGCTTTTTAGAGCGGAAACTCCTTGTAGCACATCAAACAGGCGCTGAGTGGATGCTCAGTGACCCGGACCGAGCGTCTGTTTGTTTGAACCCGACCGGGACTGGCCGCCGTTTTTGTGTGACAATTAGCTCTGAGATCCTTCATCCATTCTCTGTTAACTCTTCATTGTACGTGCCAGCGCAGAGTCCTCGCCCCATGACATAACACCTCCCAGCTGTCCAGGGAAGGGTCCGTGAGGATGCGGTTGCGTGTCAGCCCTCCGCCTCAGATTGGCCTGGTTCTCTCGCATCATGATGGGATTGAATGTTACGCAACAGAGCAACCGTACTGGTTCAGTGGGAAGAGCTGTCATCTGCTGGAGCGAGGGATTAGTGGCTATAAGCACACAGAGAGGCAGTTGTTTCTGCTGCGTGGGTGTATTTATGTCAGAAGCCGGTCTATCGATGGACGCTGATGACATCACAGTGGCCACACCCCCTTCACCTGCACAGGAAGAGTCTGATGGGACAGTATGGAGCCCTGATGGTATTCCTGGAGGAATCTCTTCTCTCATTAGGGATAGATATTCAGGACTGGAGTAATACGTCATTAATGTGATTAGAATTCTTTATAAATATACAGAAGAAAAATAGGTGCCAGATAGGGATGGGCTATATGGACTAAAAAATGCATCCCATTATTTCTGGTTTTTATCATGGTTACAATAAATGACAATAAAAAAAATATCAGCCTAAACGTTTGTATTAAAAATCTATCACTGCATTCTGTCTTGAGCGACCTAAAATAATACCAGAAGCCACTAAACTTCATCAATTAAGTTCAAGTCGTACCAAACCAAACAAACAAGTCTGAAACATGAGAACAAATCTGAAATTTATTCAAATGGTGCAAACAGCAAAACTAACTATATAAATAACTGTAAAAGCAACCTTCTAAATTAAATTCATCGTTTTTATCGTGAGATGCCAAATTATTACCATGGGGAATTTTTTGGACGATATATCGCACACATTAACTTATCGCCCATGACTAGTGCCAGAGGGTCCAAAAACTGGACCTGCTGGACCAAACCTAATCACAATTTTACAGATTTTATGAGCTGTTACTGGCAAAAGAAACCCAGAATCAACAGTTTTCTCCACAAGATCTGCACAGAATGATGCAGGTTTTATAGGGATGCACGATCATTATCGGGCCGATAACAGGAAATTATGATGTCATTCCAATAAGTGATATCCTGATGACTCACCCTGATAACTTATGTCCCATAAAGTTGGAATTTTTAAGATCTGAAACCACTTCACCATCTTATTTTAGACACTAGCTACCCCATACAGCTGGAATTTTTGATTTGGTATAATTAGGTATGTATGTGTGTTATCGGTATCGGCCTTTAGGAGCTGAAATTTATCGGTTATCAGTTTTTAAAAAATGGTTATCGTGCATCCCTAAGATTTTCTTTAATTTCTCTCACATTTCATATGTGCAAAATTTATTCTGATCGTCTCAGTTTGATCTGTGGCACAAAATCAAACCAAGTCGGTGACAAAAACCAAAGCAAAGCGTGCAGTCTGCATTTAAATCTGTCTGAACTTCAGGTTACCTGCCACGGTGACAGTAATGGAGTCCGTCAACTTTCCTAAAATATACAAACATGGAGCTTCTTTAACAAAAAGTGGGCGTCTTAAGATTTTGTCAAATGTTCCGATTTAGAGGCAGAACTTCGTTATTCCAGCAGTTCATCACTAACTTGGCTTTTATTTAAACGGGCCTGAAATCTTCTTCCAGGATACGATTAAAAGCAAATACAGGGTTGTAAACAGGTGAAGAACTGAGATTCTGCATCATCGGCTAACGTAAACATAACGTAATGTTCCAGTTTATTATCTGATGTGTATCCCCATCATTTATTTATCTGTTCACAAAATTAAATTGGCTTCTTTGCATTTGAATTTTTACGGACAAAAATAATAAAACAAAGTTGTTTATTAATTGAATTAAATCAAAGCAAATCATTTCCCCCACTTTAACGTCCAAAGTCTGATCCGTTATAAAGCAGTCTGTAAACAAGCTCAGTTTTATTATGTGAATGTTTTCTAGCTCCTCCTGGTGGCCGAGTGAGGTAGTTACAGCACAGATACCAGACATTATGTAACTGCTCCACCGCATGTCTGTTGTCCTTTTTATCATCTAATAACAGTTATTTAATTAATCAGGTATTTATTAATCACTAATATAAATTTAGTACAATCAGTTCAAGAGTCCGTGTGCTTACGTAACGTATTACATTTGGATTGTTTAACAGAGCAGTGACGGAGTTACCAGCATCCAGGACCCAGAAAAATTCACGGAAACGAGACATTATCAGCTGATTTTAACATTGTTTATTAATTTCTCAGTTATCATGCCTGATGACATAACATCAGTCCCTGTCCCCGGTCTGGATTCGGTCTTTAAAGTGTCCAGAC
This sequence comes from Atherinomorus stipes, assembly GCA_023101725.1. Classification (NCBI taxonomy): domain Eukaryota; kingdom Metazoa; phylum Chordata; class Actinopteri; order Atheriniformes; family Atherinidae; genus Atherinomorus; species Atherinomorus stipes. The sequence continues at coordinate 123,360 of JALJCO010002799.1, forward strand.
TCCCACAGGCTGTTAACGGTTACCGTCCTGTTTATAACTACTTCATTAGTTTATTAATTCATCAGTTGATTTTGTCTGTAAATCTCATTTGTCTCCTGTGACGTCTCCAGATGTCAAAACATTTTTAGCTCGGACAAACATTCACCCGCACAGCAGAAAAGTTTCTACACAACTTATTTGTAATACGTGAATTATTCAGACAGTTCCTGAGCTGATTAAAGATCTGCCATGATTGGTCGTTATCGGCAGGTCGTTATCGGCAGGCTGTTATCGGCAGGCTGTTATCAGCAGGTTGTTATCGGCAGGTTGTTATCGGTAGGCCGTTATCGGCTGGTCGTTATCGGCAGGCCGTTATCGGCAGGTCGTTATCGGTAGGCTGTTATCAGCAGGTTGTTATCGGCTGGTCGCTATCAGCAGTTTGTTATCGGTAGGCTGTTATCAGCAGGTTGTTATCGGCAGGCTGTTATCAGCAGGTTGTTATCGGCTGGTCGTTATCGGCTGGTCGTTATCGGCAGGCCGTTATCGGCAGGCTGTTATCAGCAGGTTGTTATCGGCTGGTCGCTATTAGCAGGTTGTTATCGGCTGGTCGCTATCAGCAGGCTGTTATCGGCAGGTTGTTATCGGCAGGTTGTTATCGGCAGGTTGTTATCGGTAGGCCGTTATCAGCAGACTGTTATCGGCGGGACTTGAGGCCACTTCTGATCCAGGTTTTTGGGAAATGCTCTGTGATATTTCTGGTGAGTGAGAACGTGCCAGCGGTGATCGAGTGTCTCAGTTTCAGAGCTGAGTGATGGTCTGAAGCCTTGGTGGTGTCCTGCCCTGTGATGAAATCTTCATCTCAGGGAAAATCCGAACACACTCCAGCGAATCAGACATGATATGCATGCGCAGGGGTTTTTTGGCCAGCTGTCTAACTCGTCCTTTGTCCTCCTCCCCGCCCTCCTCCACCTCCTCTGCTGGACAATGAGCGCAGCGCTCCTGGTTCAGGGCTTATGGAAGCTTTGGTCGGGAACATTTTGTCCTCTCGCTGTGTGCCAGCCATGTGCCGCCTCTGTCTTAACCAGACCAGCGCTGTAAGCTGCTGCCCTCCTCACGTGCGCTGCTCTTACTTAAAGAATCCTCTTTCTTTTCTTTCTTTTTTTTATTGAGATCTTTGTGCAAGCTGAGGCATTTTCAGGGTGTTGTCTCAGGAGAAAGTCTGTGTAGTTAATGTGTGGATGCCTCCGAGGGCTCCGAGGTACTCGGAGCATCTCAAACATGGAGGATCCTGCCTGTTTCTGCAGGAAACGGCGTGTTTGTGGACACACGAGTACAGTATGTTCTGCAGGGGCTCGGTCAGCGGGGGGTAATGCAGAGTCACTGAGAAATGCCAGAGAGAGGCCACCTTTTCAGATTCCACCAGCACATTCACCGTTCCTGACATGGTTGTTAAAGTCAGGACTCAGTGTTGGAGGAGGGCGTAAATTTTTCCAGCGGGCCCCTCGGGGACCAGAGAAAGATCTGCACAAACAAGCTGTTGCGTAAAGACTGAAACACCTTTGTCTGTTCGGGAAGAAGGAAAAGAGGTTTTCAGTTCAGATATCTGATCCTGAATCATTTTTACGGAGAAATGTGCAGCTCCAGCAAACCCGACACCTCTCAGTCCACATGTCTTCCACCCTGCTGTCCTCATTCATGGAGACGGTGCTGGATCTAACGGGTTTACACCCGCTAATCTCCTCAGGTCTGCGTATCTGTCATGAATCTGTCAGAGCTGAGCCGGCTGCTGATGTTCTCATACTCCTGTTGCTTGTGAAATGTCACAATTAAGGATAGACCGATACATCGTCCGGCCAATATTTGTGGTTTTTGCTGGTATCAGCATAATTTACAGACTTTTTAATATATATTGTTGTTACAAGTTTAATGTTTCTATTTAATATTTTTAAAATACTGCTTTTTTTATGTATTTATTTGAAGGTATTTTGAGGGGTTTTTTTTATATTAAAAGAGTTGTAAAATTACTTTTCATTGTATCCTTCATAATATTAATTTGGGAGTAAAATGCAGTATCGGCCTCAAATATCGGCCGTTTGTAATGGTGAGAAAATTTTGGTATTGGCCCTAAAAAATCTATATCGGTCACAATATTTGATAAAGAAGCTGATGATGTCACTTCTGATGTGTAAATGATTCATGGACGAAGGTGTGGCATCTGTTGCAGGACGGGGGGGTTGGAAACGGCTGTTGCTGCTGGATTTGAAACAAAAGCCAGGATTATAAGGAGGAGCTGAGACGTGGTTTTGTCTCCTGTCCTGCAGCTTCTGCTCTGCACACCTCTGCCATGCCTGAATCTAAGTTGTTTGTCAGATTGGAGCCACGTCCTTCCCTTCATTCATAACTTTCTAAGTAATCTAAGACAGCAAACAGCAGCTGTGTTTTCTCAAAAGTCTGCGTCTCATCCTGGAAAATCTTATTGCTTATTTTCATTTCTGTCATCCTCAGATGTTTTTTTGTCCCCCCCTCTCTTTGTAAACGTGGCGTTGTTCCCACAAGAGTTGTGCGGCTGGTTCAGAAGAGGGTCAGATCCGTATCAGGAGGCTGGAGCTTCTGGTCGTAAAGCTTTAAATGACAGCTCTGTTTTGTTAGAAAACAGAAGCGCGTAACTCTTTTCAGGGATGCCATCCCTTTAAAACAAGACAGCGCTTTATTTCACTTCTTATGAAAGATGATTGTGGAGTTGCTTTTTCCAGAAACACTCTGCAAGTTCAGCATCAGCAGACTGTTGAAGGCATGAAGCTAAATTTACTTAATGAGGCGTTTTAATGAACGCCAGCTGATTGGGAGGTGTTGCATTGCTTTACAACCTCAGAATCACACTGAGCCTGTAAAAAGCTAACACCCTCCCAGCACTGGAAATCATAGCCTGTCTCATGTTATAGACGTGCACAAACAGTTGTCTGGTTTTTCACTGAGATTTCTCTTTTTTTACTTCTGCAACACGATCCGAATTTCCGGTTTCACTTCAGCTGTCCTGATGGGGAGACATGTAGCTTATTTTACAACATGGACGCAAAAAAGTGCAAATCTCTCTCATTATCGGGCAAATTCCACGTGTGCATCACTTTTTTAAGCAGATTTAATCTCTAGTGGCTCTGGAGAGCTTCCACTTGTTTACGTCCGCTTTTTCTAGATCAAGAAGAGCTTCTGCATCATCTGGTCTGGGTTGCATTCCTTATGATGCCTAAAGGGATCAGTCCTGCCCCGAATCCAGAATGAGAGCCAAGTTAGCAAATCCATCAGTGGTCTTTAAACTTTTACTTACATGTCGTCCTCAACATTATTCATACCCTCCAATTAAAGAAGAAAAATAAAGCTGTCAGTAAAATAAGATGAAACTGACAAAAAATAACAATAACAGTAACAATAAATAAAAATTCTATGAAAATCATGACATTGATTTTAAATTGTGGTTCAACAGAAATATTAAAAACACGGAAAAAATAAAACAAAAAAGCATGATCAAATTTTGTTGAGCAACACTTTGAGACAATCACTGCAATCAGGTGTTTTCTGTAACGTCCAATCAGACGTCTGCACCTGTTGACTGGTATGTTGGTCCATGTTAATGGGAAAGCTGCTCTTTTGTGTGTGGGACAGTTTTTTTGTTTTTTTTTTCTAGTATATATAATTATTATTTTCAACCACAATTCAAAAGAAATATTTTATTTCACTAAATTATAATTTTGTAAATTTTTCTTTATTAGTTTCTTGTTATTTGAATCACTGTTGTGAATTTAGCCGTTTCTTTAATCGTAGAGCATGAATCCTTTTGAGGACGACCGTACCTGTAGTCTGAACCGTTACAAGTGCGTCATGTATGATTTATATCATCATGCTGCTGTCAGACACCAGAAAGGCGGCATGTAGGATGAGAAGGCGGTGCGGTGATGGACAGTAGGTGGTTAATGAGGTGTAATGTTTCCCTTTAAAGAAAGAACGCCAGTAAAACGGTCATTTCTGAGAGAAAGCCTGCATCAGGGGTCTGATTTAACCCACGGGCAGCGTGCAGAGTTGTGTAAGCTGTTGGTGGGGGGTGTGTTCTCACATACAGGAGGTGGCTCTTTAAAGGCATGAATCTGGTTGGAGCTCAGCCGGTTCAGAGATGCTGAAGAGTCAGCAGTGACGTGGAGGAATGAGCAAACGAGGCTGAATCGGAGCAAATTTTGTGAAAGGATAAGCTCCACACTGTTTTGGGCTGACCTCATTCTGAGTATGAGGTCAGTGTTGTCATGGCTGCAGTATTAATTTGTCTTTTGATATCAGCGGGAGCGGTGTGTTCCCTCAGGTCATTTATGGTACGAGTGGCATTCCTAGTGCCTCATCCTCCACGGTGACCTAAGCACTCACCGTGTCTCCAGTCAGCTGAATGAGTCCCCCATTCAGCACCTTTAACATGCGTGCGTCCCGCTAAGCCTGTTCATACCATGTGCTGTGCTGTTATGCAACCTATGAAAAGAGGAACAAACCGCTGCTCGGCTGAGCTGTTGCATGTCAGCCTCCGAGCTATTATTAGACCCTGCTGCTAAACTGAAGCTGGACACATCCGCAGGGAGGAAACATGCCCAGGTGTCATGTTACCCCAGGTACCTGCAGAGCCTCTGCAGCGCTGCATGTCGCTACTGACACACGACCAGACATCCTTGTAGAGATGCACTTGTAATATCGCTGATGCCAGATAATCCCGACGTTGTCACGGCCAAATTTAAGGCTAAGCTGCTGAAAAACACCACCGATAAACTGGGGTTGGATATTGTTAAAAAACCTCACGATTCAATTAGATTTCTGTTCTTTGTGTTGCGATTCGATTCAATATTAATTTGAGATAGAGATGCACGATCCAGTCCGATACGATACCTGGGCTGAGCGTATGGGCCGATAACGATCCGACACTGCTGAATGAATGAACACATACGTTGCCATGACAGTGAAGGCATCACATCAACATTTAGCCTTGTTATAAAAAGGTAACACATAAACACAGATATAAATGTCATTCATATTATTTATTAACTAATAATGAAGTCTACTTAGCAGCAAAAAGAAATAAATATCACTTCTCTGCTCTGCGTGATGACGTAACCGTTGCAAACATGGAATTAAAGAGACTAAATGGCTGTAACTGTGCTGCGGTGTATGATATTGATTTTAAAAAGAAGAAGAAATGACTGGATCATTCGCATTCATCCAATATCCCATCCAGCTAATTAGTCAATATCAGAGCCGATATCTGATCCAGGTATCAGATCAGTGCATCTCCAATTTAAATGCTTTGATGTCGATTCAGTAAGAAGTAAAAAAAAAACACAAACAATGATAGTTTCAGTTGTACATTTTTAAGTATTTATTTTTATGCCCATGTGAGCGTATGTGGTATGTTACCTCACATTTTTGAGCAATAAAATATCTGGAAATGAAAAATAGTTGTTTTATGATCGAATGCAGCCTCTGTCCATACACAGCGCCCCCCACAGGTCAGGAGGTGAAGCCATTCAGACGTCGGCGGACTCGGCATTGAATTGTGCAGAGCAGTAATGTAATCGATATTTTACCCACCCCATGATGAAGACAGAAAACAGGATATCAGATTTATCTAATTAATGCAAACTCCTTGAACTTGTGAGTTTACAGTGTTTTGCTGTTATTTACTGCCCCACCTGTTCTTTTTCCCGCCTTTTTTACAAGTCAAAGCAAAGTAAATGCATGCATTTCTGTAAATGTTCCCAGAGTCTGATGGTCTTGCCGGTATTTTGTGTCTCTGCAGCTTTGCCGACTTTGGACTCCAGTGGAAAAAAGGGACTCTGACAACCTGAACTGTGAAGACTCCCACGTCCCGAGTTAAGCTGGAAGAGAAAGACTTTTACAGACTGATTATTCCAAGAGTCTGGGAAAGAAGCTGTATGCACATCAGACCCCAACAAAGCACTCCCGTTCGCCCGTTCGCAGTCGGAGATGTGCGGCGGGTGGAAAACGCCGGAGTGAAATCAAAGCACTTATTGGATGTAAAACCAGGTTCACGACATTTTAGGTTTTATATTCGTTGATTTTTCTTCCCTACAGCCCGAGTAGAAGCCTGCTCTTCATTATTTGTAATGTACTCGACTGTGGCACAGGTACCCAGACTGTACTGCACCAGTGTTCATTGGATTGATGAGAGTAATAGATTACTCTGCTGCCCCGTAAAACTTGTGCCTTACAGACGATTCACACCAAGTGCGATTGGATCTTTAAATGAAATGATTTAGTTGGTGACCGTGTAGGCTCACGGACTGCCACGCAGACTTCAGAGGTGGGGAAACGTCACTTTTGGAGCTTGTGTCTGCAGAAACGTGCAGCCGACCAATCAAATCCTTTGTTTTAAGGACGTTAAACTTCTCAAGTAATTCTCCAAGCGGCTATAATGCCGGATAAGAATGTTTTATTGGGTGCCCCTGAACTACTCAAACACTGAGGTGCAATTATGATTCTGAAGAACAAATAAGACAAAAGTTAATGAAGACACATGATTTTTACAAAGCTGTGCCACATTCCGAAGGCAAAGAAAGAGGCAATGTGAATATTACCAGGTTTGTGTTGTTCTTGAGGTGAACTGGAAGTAGCAGGCCTCCACAGTAACGTGCAATTGTAACCAAACATCGTCCAGCAGGGAATTCGTACTGGTCTTATGGGCATTAGTTCCTGTCGAATCCAAAGAGCACCTGTTGGACCAATGTGTCTATTATCATTGCAATAACATATTTGCTAAGTTAATGCATGACCAAGAAAGACATTGTGATGATTTTGTGAACTGGCATCTGTTGTGGTGCATCGAATGTTTTACATGGAGGTTGAGTGCGGCAGTTTTCAACTTTTCACCTAAACAGAAATCTCTGAACACGTTCAGGAAGATCAATTCAGTGAGGAAATTTTCATTTGATTAAGAGATACTGAGCATGGATCAGGGATTGCGATGGGTTTGGTTAAAAGATGTGAAGCGGGTCATTTCGTAGCTTCACAGCTGAGCAGTATTGAACAGTTACATTTCTCATGACCTGATCCGATCTGACGACTTCCACAGGATATTTGAAGATTTGCCATCTGGAAATGATCCCCAAAGGCAGCGGGAGACGCTCGCCATAACGTCTCCTCCTTCCTTCCCCTCCCTATTATTAAAGCCTCCAGACTTGTAACGCTGCAGCTCAGGTCCTGGAAGGCCCTGGAAGGTCCTGGAAGGCCCTGGGCTTCAGCAGAAATACAGAGCTGCAGGAATTTCCCGAGAGGAGGCAGACCCGGACGGCTCTCCAGCGCAGACTTTAGCTTTCACAAGACTTCAGTGACTCAGCGTTTTTGTTGTGTGATCCTACCTCATGCTCAGCACTCTTACTTACTGTCGCTTCTCTTCGTTTCTGATACAAGGGCCACTTTGCTTGAGCAGGATAGATTCTTACCTCAGACTCAGCGTCTTATCTTAAACCAACCACTCCCCGGCTTCTCCTTGTGGTGTTTTAGCTGCAAGTAGCGCCCGACCAGCTCCTCCATCATGTGCAACACCTCCTCCCTTCACACAGCTGCAATTCTCCTTTAAAGCTACGGTTCTAGCATCGCTACCTGAACGTCTCAGTGTGTCTGAAACAAACTGTGATGAAGGGAGTTAAAGGTTAGGGGGGGGGCATCAATGCCATCCACGTCCAACCAAGACGTGAACGGCTGGCTTTAAAGCTGGTGTTTGATTTGCCCTTATGGGCTACCGTACTGCCATGATGAGGAAAGCCATCAGTGGTGGCTTTGAATATAAATGGCTAATGTGAAGGAAGCCATCACTTCCGTTGGAACTAAATTAGGGATCAGTGTTACTTTTCAGTTCCTGCTAATAGATTAATATTCCAGTTTTAGTGAAACAATCACAGCAGATAAAAAGTCTTTCATTAATTTAAGTCTTTAATCTTGCCTTTATTTGTGATTAGCAGTGTGGGAAAATGACTGTTAATGACTTGTTTTGAACACATTGAGACCTAAATGGTTCTAGTTGAACAAAAGAGGAAACTTGCAAGAAAAGCACCTTTTTCTGCAGATGCTGAGCGTGACCAGACGTTAAAATGTGAAGGAGTCTTGCTTGCATACTGGTGTAGCTTGTAGAAAATGTTTTTTCAGACGTGTTTCTGGAGCCCTAACCCGGTTAGAACGTCGTGGTTGAGCAGGAACCCCCCCCCCCCCACCCCCTCCATCCCTGCTGCCACTGTGTTTGTATGAGCCAGTTCATGTAGCTCTCTTCAGATTATGATGATTCCACTTGAACACTTGACACTATGCAACAATGGTTCACTGCCTCACTGCAGACACCTCACAGAGCCGCACCATTCTCAAACTGTTGTGTGTAATATCTTGAACTGTCTTCTTTTAGTGCATATTTCCAGTGTGTACAGAAATGTGTCTTTCAGGTGTTATGTAAAATAAAATGTTTTTTGTTATTGAAGCTGACAGGAGCCATTAGATGTTTGAGAAAGCATCGTTTTCTTTTTTGCTGTAAATATGTTTGACAACTTTTCTTGGAATAAATGATTAAAAATAAAAATCTGACTTTTTTGTTGTTGTTCTTAAACAGTAATAACTGCATTAAATAGAACAGAATAGACATTTGGATGAAACTACCATAATCAGCTGTTTATCAGCATCTTCAGACAGAGACTTCTTCATCTCCACTAAAACAGGCCTAACACAGTTCACTGCTGCCCACAGCTAAAAACTTTCATCATAACTACAGTCGATATTTTTATGGTACTATATTACACCATCATTACTCCATTAAGTTTCAATAAATTTTTAATTTAAACCCTACTTTATTTTCTATACTAAGCATCTAATGAAAATAACTAGCGTTTAAGTGAACTGACTTGCTTTAAAAAAAAACATTTATTCACAAAGAAGAATAAAAATCTGATTTTCTTTAAAGAATTTAACAAAGTCAAGAGAATTAAACTTGTGTTTAATGCTAATATAGTTTATTCATGCCTAATTATTTTTCCTGCAAGCAAGATTGACTGCTGCGGATTTAGCTTAATGCTTTCACTTTTTAAGATATTTTGGCTGACAAAGGATTATCTTAAACTCTTTAAATCCTGCTGTTTTAACCCTTATATGCCTGGATTACAAACCAAAAAAGACAGCAAAATAGGTCATGTTTTCTTTTATGTTTACGGGATTTTTTAAGGCCATAATGATGAGCAATGACTTTTTGTAATAATAATAATAATAACTATTATTCTTATTATCATTATTACTATTATTATTATTATTATTATTATTATGAGTAGTAGTAATCATTCAATTATCTTATTTTTGGGGTTTTTAAGTATGTACAGATAAACAAGCATTTACTAAATATTTTTATTATAAATATTTTTATATATTTTAACAAAAAAAGAAGCTTTTTGAGGTGTCCTAATTATTAACGTGTTTTTATGTCTGGAACTGCCAGATTAAACTTGATGGATTATCAAGAACACGTGATTTATCAGAAATACTGAAACTAATTTCAGTTTGAGTTGCTGATCTCTACAGCAGGTAAACATCAGATATCTTTGGACAGGGAATGAAATCTAACTGGACATGATTGTGGAAATGGGAGATGAGGAAAACATGTCCACTCATGATTATCTCGGCTTTCTTTCATATTTTATCGTTATTTGAACTTTTCCTCGTGTCCTCTCGGCTTATGCTGATCAAATTTAAACATCATCAGTTTTATATTCAGCTGTATGTTTTTTACGCAGGCTTCTGCTCCAGGCCAGCGGTTCTAAAACTTTCCTTCTGGTATCATTTTTTGTCCAGTCCGTAAAGCTGGATGCCAGTTTACTTTTATTTCAGGGACCACATTCAGTGGGGTTTATTTCCAGTGGGCCGGACCAGTAAAATCTCAGCATAATAATCTATAAATAATTAAAACTCCACATTTCCCTTTTTGTTGAGTGCAAAGACGCACAACAACATTAAGATGGTTACATGAATACATTCAATTATTAACTTTATTTATATCAAATACAGTTGATGCTTTTATATGATAAACACATTTCTATTATTTTCAAATCAAATCATTTATTTGATTTAATATTTAGTTTATTGAACGCATTTATGTATTTACTTCTTCATTTTGACTTAAAAATGCCAATGAAGCTACAAAATCACCAAACATTTAATCCAAGGAATCATGGAGGAAAAAATCCAATATTCCACACCATGATCCAAGTTTTTTTTACGATGAGACACTACAGTACAGGCAAATAGGGTAAAAAATGTAACTAACTGGTATCACCATAAAACTTTCCTGATTTATTCCTCACATTAGGACTATCATTTTTTGTCCAGTCCGTAAAGCTGGATGCCAGTTTACTTTTTAAATATGGGACACATTCAGTGGGGTTTATTTCCAGTGGGCCGGACCAGTAAAATCTCAGCATAATAATCTATAAATAATTAAAACTCCACATTTCCCTTTTTGTTGAGTGCAAAGACGCACAACAACATTAAGATGGTTACATGAATACATTCAATTATTAACTTTATTTATATCAAATACAGTTGATGCTTTTATATGATAAACACATTTCTATTATTTTCAAATCAAATCATTTATTTGATTTAATATTTAGTTTATTGAACGCATTTATGTATTTACTTCTTCATTTTGACTTAAAAATGCCAATGAAGCTACAAAATCACCAAACATTTAATCCAAGGAATCATGGAGGAAAAAATCCAATATTCCACACCATGATCCAAGTTTTTTTTACGATGAGACACTACAGTACAGGCAAATAGGGTAAAAAATGTAACTAACTGGTATCACCATAAAACTCCTCACATTACGGCTATCATTTTTTGGATTACAAGTTTTTTAAAATTGTATTTTTAAATATGCAAAGGTGGTGTTATATAGCCCAAAATGGGCTAATTTGCATACATTTTTAGGAAAAAAATCTAAACACAGGATTAAACCAGGTTCAAAGTTCCTTTTTAATTTTGTTCACATATTAAAGCCAAATGTTTTTACAGAGGGGATTTTGGATATCGCTATAGATCATTTCACAATTTAGAATATGCTGTCAACAACCAGAAAAAAAAAACATATTTTTTGGCATATTTTTGGGATGAAATGTTCTATAAATCAGGCTGTGAATAAGATATCAAAAAATCTTTCAGCAAAAACTATAAGAATACAGTCAGGAGCAAACTTGAAAGTTTGGTTTCTGAAAGTGCTCCTAAAGTGGAGATTTTTTTTACCCAGAGTAAGAGAAAAACTCATTTTGAGAAAATGGCAACCTAAGCTGCATTTTGATGGGATTTGATCAGACAAAGTATCGTTAAATAAACCCCTAAAATGTTTATTTTGGACTTTTTTTTTTAAACTGAAAGAAAACATGTTGAGAAGAGGGAAAAAAACTAAAATCTCAAAATTGACCAGGTGATGAAAAAAACGCGTTTTTTTGCCTGTAGTGTCTCTCCTTAAATGTACGTGTGTACATTTCCATATGTGTGTAGTAATCCTGACCACCTGACTCACTTAATCATACAAACTGAAGTCAGAAATGCAGAAAAGATGGAACAAGTATCCTCTTTTTTGTTCCCTCATGTTCTCCAAGTTATCAAAAAAATAAATAAATAGAATAAAACGGGGTCCAAGTTCCCCCAGAAACATTAATGTTTGCTTCTTTTTTAAAATCAAATCAGTTAAATTAATATGCTTTATGAATTTGTTTTATATAATTTATCAGTTATTAATAATTATTATTCAACTTCATTTTTTCCAATATTATATATACTCATGTATAATCAGATTTAATTTTATTTCAATATTTTTGGTTTTTTTAGCTGATTTTTTTACTGTATTTATTTTGTTTTATGTAATTGTAATTAAAATTGTAATTAAATGTAGTCTCTTAGGTGTAAGCTTGTGTATTCTGGTGGTGGACTGCAGCTACGGCTGATCATCAAACATGAATGAAGCTTTTCTGCTTCCCTCCAGCATCTTTTAAAATCTACATTTTCACCACTGAGGTGACCAGATCACATCCAGACCTCCTCCCAGCCCCGCCACCAGGAAACCAGTCCATGTTCCATCCCTGCAGGCTGTTAGCAGGAAATTCTCCTCACAAACAAATCCAGCAACTCTTTTTTTCCTCCACATCTGTTCAATATTTACAAAGTTTTCAAATCTCTCATTTCTATAAAGGAGATAGAAGATGTTAACAGCAACAGAGGAGCTTTAGTTCGTTGTTGAAAGTGTCTCGCGCCTCCTCTGTATGAGGATAGACTGTCTACGTTATCTGGAACTGGTCTGTTAGCTAAAGGAGCTGATGTTGGCTAAAACAACTGGAAACCTCAGCAGTGGAGGGAAATTCATTTTCTGTTGGAGCTCCAGCAGAAAAGTTTGTTTGATGGGTTAAATTTTCCTGTAATTTTGTAAAATATGATTCCTGAACAAGTTCTGGTGAGCTGTACAGAGGAGAGCAGCTGAAACGTGAGTTTAAGGAGGGGTTGTCTTATCTGAGACGAGTCAGGACTGAGCCAACCGCCAGCTGTTGCAGAGAAAAACACAACTTCCTGGAAATGACCCAGAATAATGGTCCATCCCTGCATCCGTGCAGCTACAATAGCTTCACATTAGGGATGTTCGACATGGGCTTTTTACCGATATCCAATATGAAATGAAATGAAAAATGAAAAATACTTTATTCATCCCCGAAGGGAAATTCAGTATTGTAAAAGCTCACTTTTTTTTTTTTTTTTTTTTTTTTTTTTTTTTTTTTTTTATAAATAAACAAAAAGTCAGTTAGTCTTGTTCTTTAGGGTGATGGTTGCTGGCAGGAATGAATTCCTGTATCTCTCTGTCCTACAGCGAACTTGACGCAGCCTCCCACTGAACACACTCTGTTGATTCTTCACCGTGTTGTGGAGAGGATGGGAAGTGTCCTCCATTATCTTCATCAGCTTGTGAAGCATTCTTTTGAACGATCAGCTCCAGCGGCTCCAGAGTTATCCCCAGCACAGAACCAGCTTTCTTGATCAGCTTGTTTAGTTTCTTCAAGTCTCTGGTTCTGATGCTGCTGCCCCAGCAGATGGCTGCAAAGCTAATTGCACTTTCTACCACAGACTTATAGAAGATATGCAACATCTTTTTGCAGACATTAAATGATTTTAGCTTCCTTAAGAAGAAGAGTCTGCTCATACCTTTCTTGTAGATGTAGTCACAGTTGCATTTCCAATCAAGTCTGTTGTCCAGCTGAACTCCAAGGTATTTGTAGTTCTCTACCACCTCCACCTCCTCTCCCAGGATGTTGACAGGACTATGCTGCTTATTCTTGCTCCTCCTGAAGTCAACAATCATCTCTTTAGTCTTGCTGGTATTTAAGATGAGCTGATTGTTACTGCACCATTTCACAAACTGATTGACAAGTTCCCTGTATTCGGCTTCTTGTCCATCACTAATACACCCCACAACTGCAGAGTCATCAGAGTATTTCTGCAGATGACAGGACTCAGAGTTGTACTGGAAGTCTGAGGTGTACAGTGTAAAGAGGAATGGTGAGAGTACAGTCCCTTGTGGTGCTCCAGTGCTGCTGACCACCATCTCAGACACACAACCTTTCAGTCTCACAAACTGTGGTCTGTTTGTGAGGTAGTCGTAAATCCAGGTGGTTGTGGAGGGATCCACCTGGAAGTTATGGAGCTTCTGACATAGCAAAGCAGGCTGAATAGTATTAAATGCACTTGAAAAATCAAAGAACATGACCCTCAAAGTGCTGCCTGACTGGTCCAGATGAGAGTGGGCTCTCTGAAGCAAGAAGATGATGGCGTCTTCAACCCCAAGCCCATTACGATATGCGAACTGTAATGGGTCCTGAAAGGTGTTCACTTGCTTGTTGAGGTGAGCCAGTAAGAGTCTCTCCAGGACTTTCATGATGTGAGATGTCAAAGCAACTGGTCTGTAGTCATTTGGTTCAGCTGGTTGTGGTTTTTTAGGGACTGGAACAAGACAGGATGTTTTCCACAGCACAGGAACTCTGTTCTGTCTCAGGCTGGTGTTAAAAAGGTGCTGGAGAACCGGACATAGTTGTTCTGAGCAGGTCTTGAGAACTCTGGGACTGACACCATCTGGACCTGCAGCCTTGTTCCGGTTCAGTTTTTCTAGTTGTTTCTTGACCTGGTCACAGGAGACAGTCAGGCTGGAGGTGGAGGCAAAAGAGGTCTCAGGATGTCCTGATGTAGAGGGAGATGAGGCTGTGTTCAGGTCCATGACTGAGGTGCAGTGTGACAGAGTGGAGGTGGGACAGGAAAGCTGTGGGCTCATGGAGGGTGTGTGGAATGTTGGGTTGTCGGCAGGGGGGAACTGAACCTATTGAAGAACATGTTCAGTTCGTTAGCTCTGTCCAGACCTCCGTCAGTCTGGTCCCCCTTTAGCTTGAAGCCAGTGATTTTCTTCATTCCCGACCATACATCCCTCACGTTGTTCTGCTGGAGCTGGCTCTCCAACTTCATCCTGTAGTCCTCCTTGCACTTCTTAGTCTGTGTTTTCAGTTGTTTTTGTGTGGTCTTCAGTAATTCCCTGTCTCCATCCCTGAAAGCTTTCTTTTTGATGTTCAGCAGCTTTTTCAGGTCACTGGTGATCCAGGGTTTGTTATTGGGGAAGCACCTCACTGTTCTTGTTGGAACGATGTTGTCCACACAGAAGTTTATGTAATCTGTCACACACTCAGTCATGGTGTTGATGTCATCTCCATGAGGTTCACAGAGGACATTCCAGTCTATGGCCTCAAAGCACCCTCTCAGAGCATCTTCAGCCTCAGTAGACCAGGTTTTAATCGTCCTCCTAATGACTGGTTGCTGCTGAACGATGGGCTTGTAGGTGGAGGTGAGAAGAACCAGATTATGATCAGATCTTCCTAGAGGAGGCAGGGCAGAGGAGCTGTATGCATTCTTTGTATTTGCATAAAATAAGTCCAACATCTTATTTTCTCTGGTGGAGCAGCTGACAAACTGCTGGAAAGTTGGCAACGTAGCAGAGAGGGAGACGTTGTTGAAGTCTCCAGAGATCGCTATGAATGAGTTTGGATGCTGTGTTTGTAGTTTAGCCACGACGGAGCTGATGACATCACAGGCTGTCTCTGGTGCGGTACCTGGTATTATATAAACCGCTACCAGAATAACACAGGCAAACTCTCTGGGTAAATAATATGGACGGAAACTCACAGCTAACAGTTCAATGTCTCTTGTGCAGATCTTCTCCTTGACAGTGACGTGTCCTGGATGACACCAGCGCTGACTGACCAGCACTGCAATTCCGCCTCCCTTCCGCTTCCCGCTGAGCTGTATATTTCGGTCCGCACGGACCGTCTTGAAGCCGTGTACAGACGCATTACAGTCCGGGATGTGTTCATGCAGCCAAGTCTCGGTGAAACACATGATACTGCATTCTCTGTACTCTTTCTGAGACCTTGTTAGCACTTCGAGCTCGTCCATCTTGTTAGCTAGCGATCTCACGTTACCCATCACAACAGTTGGAAGAAACGGTTTAAATCTCCACCGTTTTTCTCTCTGCCTTACCCCTGCCCTGCATCCTCTTGTCTTTCTCCTTAACTCCACTGGGATTTGACGTGTTATTTCGCTGAAAATCTTGATTTGGGAGAGTTTTAACAGTTGATCACGGTGGTAAACAATTTTTCCGTTGCTATGGATACACATCATAACAAGCAGTGAAAAAAGCCAATATACGAGGAAAAATCTCCCGAATTGCACACCGTTGAAACCAGCATAAAAAATCCTCCAAGAAAAACCTAATCTGACGAATAATGTCGATAAAAAAAGACAACTATATTAGAAAAAAACACAAAAGTTAAGGGAGAGCTTTCACAAATTGCAGCTACCTAGCAGCGCATTCCAGAATTTTTTTTTTTTTTTTTTTTTTTTTTTATATATACCGATATTGTCCAACTCCTAAATTCCGATATCCAATATCAACCGATACCGATACATGCAGAGAACGGGGAGGTTTATCTCTCATATTTTGAGAGATACAACTATATTCTGCTCCGAGAGCAAAGATCCCAAAATCTCCTTAACTCAGCCAAAGGAGTTCATTTTGGACATCTGGCTGCCAGATATCAGATATTAGCAGCTATTAGCCAACATGTGTCTAATTCTACTATTTCTGACAACTTGGTAACTTAACCAACAACTTAAAACCAGACATATTATCAGCAGCTTCAAAGCAAGTCAGTCTGCAGCAGCAGCAGCTGCACCGTCGTCACATGACTCTGAAAGGAATGCTGGGATATGAAGTTCTTCCAGGATAACAGGGACTCTTGCTGCGTTCCATTTGAACTCGGGAACTCAGAAATTCCCAGTTCCGAGTAGGAAGTTTCAACTGGAACGGCCCCCCAAAGTCGTATTTCTCACTCGGAAAGTCGGACAACTCTCGCAGCTCCGAGTTCAGATTTAAAGATGGACCCGCCCAGTGTTAGCGGTTTTAGAAGCTTCTGTAATGTTACATTTATTTACACTTCTTACCAATATTTTGTTGCATTAAATCAGTCGTACGCGTAGTATTGGTTTATATAGATGTAGGGGAAACTGCTGTAGTATAATTTTACATTTTCCATGTGATTTATTTTTCACCGCTAATGGAACAAGATCTCACGAGATGTCATTACGGAGCAACGAGATTTCATTTTTCAAAATATCAGCCCAAAAAACGATATTTTCCAATATCACATTTTATCCCAACATCAGGCGATAATATCGGACAGCTGAAGGTTGGGATCATCTGATGGTCCTGATGGACTCCAGCTGTCCGTCAGGCCTGGCTGAGCCAATATTAGTTTATTTTACAGCGTCCATGTCGCGACGGTGCTTATTTAGGGAACAAGTTGTTTCCCACAGTTGTTTCTAATCCCATGAATCCGGGCTGGATTAATCCGGGGGGCTTGTTTTATCTGCCTAGAAACACTAGACAAGCTCCAGGCTTTGATCAACACACACACACACACACACACACACACACACAACCAGTTGGGTTGTTCTCTGGTAACATCTTCATGTTGGAGGATCTTTTTAGAGATTGTTTTATGTTCAGATGAATAAGATATTCATCTGAGTGAATAAAACATGGACGATTACAGAATAATAGAGAATATTTTATTTGTCATTGGAATCCAGCCTTTCTGGTCCCTGAACTCATCTAAACCGGACTGAGTGAAAATTCATCACCTGGATCTGAAGCAGCATCAGCCACAACTTTAAAACCACTGGCAGGTGAAGCGGTTCTCAGTGATGATGTTTCGTAAGCAGGAAAAATGAGAAAGTGGGCGGATCTGAGCAGCGCTGGCAGGAATCTGACGTGGCTGGAGTATCTGTGATCCTGCCATGAAGCAGTTTCAGACAGGAAACCAGTACAGGCTCCGTATCGCCCAGCATTCGCCCGGCGTTCTCAGAATGCTAAACTCTAACCTCAGAGATAAAACAGCGCTGCTCGGAGGTCTATGACTGGTTTGAACACCTCCATCCCTTTATTTATAGTCTTTTTATGTTTTACATTTAATTAAAAAAAAATAAAATTAACTTATTTCATTGATTTTTTTTTAATTTACTCTAACTTATGTATTAATGTTCACATTGATTATTTTAATTAATTTATTGCTGGATTTTTTTTAATTGTAATTTATTTTCTTTAGTTTTATTATATTGTAGTCCGTCTTTTTTGCTATTTTCTTTACTGCATCTATTTATTATTATTATTTTGTTTTTAAATTATTTTTAATGAGGGTTACGCCTTAAGGGGTTAATTTTTGCCAAAATCTAAAACACACTATCTCCATTTAATTCAGCAACACTTAGTGGACATAAACATAGCTCAGTCATTTCTACCACTGGTTTAGGTGTGTACTCCCAGAAGCAAGTGTTTATTATCCAATCACCATCAACATTTGGGTAAATATTTATATACATATCTATCTATCCATCTATCCTTTATTTATTTATATATATATATATATATATATATATATATATACACACACAGACATACATGTATAAAAAAATAAAGAATTGTGTGAGAGAAGCAGAAAAGTGAAACAACAGCTGAGAACACTGTGACAAATCATTGAGCAGCGATATCTTGAATTAATGGACCAAAACTGCTGAATCTCTTCCCTGTAGATTAATGGCATCAACCGTCCATCTCTTCACAGCAGCCAACCAAACACTAGTAATATGTGAAAAAAGACATTTTAATTTAGGTGAACGTAATTCATTTGCTGATAACTAAAATGTCCACTGTATCAGGTAAAAGAGCAAAGATCATGGGATTGGGTGCCAGTATGCAGGTCTGCACCTTCCTCCCCCCATTACAGTTTCTCAGCTGCTGTTACGTCCCAGCTCTGGTAGGGATCAGAGACGTGAACAAAAAGGCTGGTTTTAGATTAAAGAAAAGATGTTTTTATTGTTCAGGAGACATAATAAAGGCAACAAACAAAACCTGAAACTGAAAAGGAGATGCGGTTAGTGATGCATTAAATGAACTTTAAAAAAAAGGACTAAACCTAAACTAAAAGGGGAACCAAACGGGGAAAACCACAAACCTAACCTACAAATTCCACGAACCAAAAAGGGAATGAGCAGCACCAATAAGCTAAAAACTAATATATACAAATGATCACAAAACAAAGCCTAACTATCCCACCTCCAAACTACCAGTGTAAAAACACAGCAAACAAAGACAAGACCAAAACTACTAACAAAAACTACTAACTAGTGATGTTATGCTCGAGCAGGCTGCTCGACTTCGTATCGACCTTTCAAAGCGGAAGTGTCGTGGCTTATGTATCGAGGCTCGCTTCACTCCGTTAAGGACCGCCCTACTTTCCAAATGAAGCTTCATGACGTCACGCGCGTATCACCGACCTTACGCGCCAGTTTGAATTCAGGGTGGAGTCATCAATTTACTAGTGCTTATAAACGGACACAATTCCACCAAACTTTGTGGGTTTATGAGAGGAGGAGACAGTTGCGTATAGTTGCCATTTATTCAATAATTTACATACAGGGAGAGTGAGATTCAGGTGAGATTAGGCTAACATTCCATCTACGACTGCTGAAATGATCTTGTTCTTAAATAAAAATGCATGACTCCCACAAGAATCTCAAAATTATTTTTTTTAAGGGGGGGGGGGGGGGGTTCTTTATATAAATTCATCATGGCAATACTTTCCATGATGTCTTCATCAAATCTTTCTAAAACAACACCATCTGTTGTATGAAATATTTTCAGCTGGAGCTCAAGCTATGACACAGCTATGAAAATCTTTCATAATGCAGCCAGATTTGAAAATGAACATAAAACATGTTACAAATAATTGTTACTGTTTCATGACACATTGCCCCTCATCAATCCATGCAGCTGGCTGCTGCTATGTTAAAAGTTGACCAGCAGATGTCACTATATTGTATTGTGTTGAATGCTTCATAACACAGAACCATTTGAAGACAATTGCTTCATATTGATTCAGTGGTTCGGAAAGCTTCAGTTTCTCCATCACTACTACTAACCAACAGAAACACCTGCAACTCAAAACCAAAGAAGCCCAAACGAACACAACCAAACAAAGGTCACCAAAACACCACCAAAGAAACAAACGAAGGACAAACTGTTTCCACTTTTGCAGCTCCAGGTGCGAAGGATGAGTCGTTAACAGGTTGGGAGGGAGGAGATGGTGGTGTGATGCCGGGCCAATCAGAACAGAGGGTGGGAACAGGAGGATTTACATGCAAAATGAAAGACAGATGAAGATAGAAACTAAGCGGCCGTAACAGTTGCTTTGGTGAAATTCTCACAACTGACGTCATACTTCCATCACTATAAGTTCAAACTCCACAACAACCAGTCATGTGTGCACATCAAAGTATCATTTCTCATTGCATTGATCAAATTGCAAATGCTTTTGGACATGTAGCATTTGCTGACATACAGTTCTCTGTTATTTCATGACTTCATCATTTGCTTTGGTCCCACAGTCAAAACTACATATACTAACAACAAAAGAATAGTCAGTCCCCACAAAACTAGATATACTTGTGCTGCCTTCATGTGATATGGGAAAGATGATCCTTTCCACTTGTTAAGTGGAAATTACCAGTCAGTTGTGTTCAAGTGATTTGTTGTTGTAATGAAGTTTAACACCTGGAAGCTATCTTCGACTGACGAGCTAGCTAGCTGCTAGCTAGCATCTGCTCTGAGGAGGTAAACCAAACAATAACCATATTTTTACAAACTAAACTAAGTTTAAATGGCGATGTTGTTAAAGTTCTGTATGTCACAAGACAACAAATTTACCAAATTCTGTGTCATGTATTCATTTACTTTCTAAAAACAGTAACATGTAACTTTACTATAGTTTTCAGATGGCTGTACATCCAGTGTGTAGTACTGTTTGGTATTTTCAAGTCTCCAAGATCTGAGTATTTGTATTCAGGAACACTCATAGTTCAGACGATCACAATGAAAATGTTACTAAGCCATTTGAGTAACTTTTTGAGTAACGGTACTTTTGATTCTGATGTCTCTGACAGTTTCACTGACATAAAAAACTTGCTTTTGAGGGGAAGTGATGCACGTTTGCAGGTTATCCACCAGCTTGTTCTAATTGTTTTGACAAATGTACAAACTGTTGTGCAAATGTGAAGTCTGTTGTGAAAATTGCACCAAAGCAACTGAGAAAAACTAAATGCAAACAGGACTACACCCGGTGCTTACACCTCAGTGTTTTGTCTTCAGGGTGGAGAAGTTTCTGCCTCAGCAGACCTTCAGTGCTGAGGAATGTGGTGCGTACCACTGCCGGATATAAAAAGCTCTCATTTGTCTGTCTGGGCGATGGAGAAGGCCTCAGAAAAGCAGATTTCTGATATAAATTACACTTGAAACGGTCATGTCCTCCTCACTCTAACAAAGCAGTTTTAATTCCTAAACCTAAACTGGAGATTTAGGTGCTTAATGCAACGAAAGCAAAAACCGAAACAGATGTGAGCTTTAAGATTAAGTGATGTAAGAAGTATTTGAGTACCAGCTTTAGATTCAGATTTAGTCTTGTTATTTTAGAAGATTTGTTTTTGTTTCTACGCAGAATTTTAGCTTTAACGCTACATCAATAGGTGTAAAAGTACAACTACAGATTAATTTTATACAAATGTAGATTCTAAAACATTTATTAGCCTTTTTTAAAAATAAATCAACTTAAATATTTTATTAAGAGCTTTCAAACTAATTTAGAAACTATAATTTAACACAACTTAAATTTTCCTTTAATACAGAGGTGTCAAACTCATTTTAGTTCAGGGGCCACAAGCGGTACGATTAGACCTCAAGTGGGCCAGACCAGGAAAATTATCAGACAATAACCTTTAAATAACGGAAACTGCAAATGTTGCCCTTTATTTTAGCACATTGTCAAGAGGTTTATATTTAATTAACTTTCTTTTTAGAAAAAAAAATTAACATGAAATTTAGTGAGGAACATAAGTGGTTCCAACAATATTTTACCTCATTTATTATAATTTATTTTATTTATTCATTTTATGTATTAATTTCAGTCAACATTTTATTAGATATTTTATATGACAAAATGTCTGTATACATTTTAATATAAATGTTCATTGTAACTGACAAATTACAATGGATCTACAAAATCACTTACTGTAATATTGAATCACAGGTATGTGGAACTAAAAAAGAAAAATAAGATTTCCACATGTGTGAAGTAATCCTGACCTCGTGATATAAACTGAGGTCAGATCTGTGAGGTAAAACTGAAATACTTCATATTTAGACATTTAAAATAATCCCAAGCTCTGGTGGACCGATTAGAAACCATAGTTTGTTTTATTGTTTTAAAAAATTCACCTCGCAGGCCAGACTGGACCGTCTGGGGGGCCGTTTTTGGCCCCCGGGCCTCATGTTTGACACCCCTGCTTTAACACCAACAAGTGAAACACTTGAATGCATGAAGTATTCTGCAAATATCTGCTCAGCTTTAAACTTCTAAGGAGAAAAAACCTGAACCATACTGGAAAATATGTGAGAAGAAAAATCCACAGTGCAGTTTTTCCATGGGAATATGTGGAGATTACGGACCTTTATGTAATCTCTCTTTCTGCCAGCAGTTCAGACAGAATAAGATGAATTTAATTCTAAATGAATCAGACATATTTGCTCTTGTTTGCTGTCTGATTTTCTTCCCTTTTTTTGTCTTAGTCTTTTTTCTTTTCTTTTTTTTGAGGGTGTGGGGGGGCTGTGGAGCAGGTTAAAGTTTTTTTTAACTGGAAAGACAACTGGAAGCAGTGACCCCTTCAGCTCAGAGAAAGTGGGAGACCCCCCAGGATAATTAGTCTGTATGAGGTGTGAAGAACCCCTTAGGGGGTCTGGCCAGTCTCCGTCAGGATTGGACACAAAGCCCCGCTCCATCTGATTAGTCGGATTAACTGGAATGTGTAGATTAAGTCTGGATAGTGGGGGGGGGAGCCCAGTGATACTTCCCACAGAATAGAAGCTCTTACACAAACACAACAGACAACAATATGCCAGTGTTCAGCTCTTTATGTTCAGCCAGCCGGGTACACGGTGTCCTGAGAGCCGAGGAGCAGATAGGGAGGGGGTGAGGATGGGAGGGGCGGCTATAGGCAGTAAAATGTAGCTAAAAGGCAGGAGGCGGGGGTGGAGGGGGATTTTATGAAACACCGCTGAAGCGAAGGAGGATGGAGACAGCTGTGACACGAGCACAAAGCAGCCAATTGGAGCGCGAGCTTCATCCGGTCCTAGAAAGACAGACAACCATGTTTTATTCATGTGTCTTAAAGAGGTGCTGATATTTATTATTTAGCTGATTTCCAATTATTTTTTTCTCTTTAACCTGTTCTCAGCATGTTGTCCATATTATGTAGTGTATGTACTCTTCACTGTACCCGTGGGTACAGTATGTACTATTCATTATAGACGGTGGGTACAGCATGTACTATTCATTATACACTGTATGTACAGTATGTACTATTCATATGCATACATATGTACCTCCAAATGCTTGCGCTGATTTAATTTTCTATATATCAAGTTTTGTAGATAATTGAAATCATACAAAAGTGAGCATAAACATTATAGCTTCATTTAATTTTGATTAAATGATTTATTCTGATGAGTCTCAGTTTTTATTCTATTTAATCAATATTCATGTATCTATTTATTGCACAATACTTGAATTAAAACATTACTTAATAACACATAACTGATATAATTTCCTTCATCATTGTTATTGAATTCAAAGTCAAAGTCACTGAATCTCCTCTCAGATAAAATACAACCTTCATCCCTGCTTATTGATTCCCGACCACACTGTTTACATCAGCAAACGGACTGGATTGTATTAATTACCACATTATGGTATTTATTGGTTAGCTTATTAGCAGGCTAAGGGGAAAGTTTCCTCGGGTAATTAACGTGATATTTGGAGTCCCGATGGTAGGGAGGGACCAGCTCACGCTTTATGACCCAGTTCAGAGGTTTACCATGAAAAAAGACAAAGAAAGGAAAGAGAGAGGAAGAGAGAGAGATGCTGATGACCGTCACTGATGTCAGAGGGATTATTTCATGTTCTTGAAAAGCAGAAATAATCTGAATCTAAATACAAAATTATATGCTAAAAAAATCCGGATGGATAGCATAAACAGATACATTTACAAAAAATTTAAAATTATATATAAAAATTTACAAAATTATAATTCAGTTAAATAAAATATTGCTTTTGAATTTTGATTTAAAATACTAATCTAAAAAAAAAAAGAAAAGAAAGAAAGCATATAAAACTGTCCCAGACACATTAGAGCTCCTTTCTCATGCACAGTGAACCAACATACCAGTCACAAAAATTTAGCTTTGGAGCCACATCATTCTTGTCTACTTGTATTATTTTTTTGTACGTTTGTTTTTAATATTTTTTTCAAAGCAAAATTCAAAATGATCACGATTTTCATAGAATTTTTTCATTATTATTACTTTTGTCAATTTCATGTTTTCACTGACAGCTGATTTTTTTTTCTTCTTAAATTTGAGGGTATGAATAATTTTGAGAACGACTGTATGTATGTATTTATATATTTATATATGTATATAGTTACTGTGTGTGTATATACACACACACACATATATATATATATATATATATATGAAAAAATCTTGTTCAAAGGAATTCTTGAAGAAATCCCTGTACGAATGTATAATAATATTCTATTTTCCATGTTAACCAGCACATAACAAATATCAGAGATATCAGCATTATCAAAACTGAACTGTTACATCATTTTAAATTGTTTTCATATGTTACAATGTAAAATATGTTATTTATTAATATTAGAAAAGAATATTTTTTTAAAAGCTTCTAATACTTGTAGTAATCAACAACTGCATTTATGCTCCTTATACAGGCTGCAGTGTGTAAGCTAACAGATGTGAACATAAATCATTACACCAACCAAAGCCATTTAAAGTCAGATTTTTCCTTTTATTTTTTCAGCCTCTGATCAGATCTGTTTATCAGTTTAATGAATGTAGGAGATATTTCATTGCAATCATTTCTTCATAAACAAGCTCAGTATGTATATAACATTTATTATTTTCTGGGCGTTTTCTGCAAATTATTTTAACAAATCTAACGGGGAAAATGTCCACCACCTTTAGATTAACTGCATAAATTTGTTTATGTACAAACAATATTTACTTAATTTGTACAACAAAAGCAAACATATGAGTCGTGTCAGCCACACGCAGATGATTTTTCACAGCAGCAGGATTAATTTGACTTTTAAGAGCACATGTGCTGCAGTCTGAGGCCTGCTGCCAGAGAGCAACTTGTTCCTGATCACCCAGAACGACAGGGAGGGGCTTAACACATGCACACACACACATATACACACCCACAGATTAAATGCACTTCACTGGTGTCGCCATACAAGACTGCAAACACTCTGACGAGTGCTAATGTGCTGGATGGACGGAGGTCAATAACCCTCCAACAGAAGCATAAACTCAGCAGCTTCAACTTGATTTTACACGTCATAAAATATCTGTCATCAATCTGTTCAGCCAGACACTTTAATGATCCTTTTGTTCTATTTCAAATCACATATTTCCACATGTTGGGAAGAGCTGCTTCATGCATGAAACACAACGTTGTGCAGCTGCTGCAGTTATTTTAGCTCCTACTTTTTAAAATCCTGCTGAATTTTGCATGACCCGCTAGATTTTGATCCTGTCAGGCACAACTCCAATTCCCTGGTTTGGCTCTATATCCAATCATTTTGTAGAGACAAGGTGTCCTTTTCCCTTTTGGGATCAAGATGTAGCCATGTTGTCCTTAACGGGTGGCCGTTTGGATGCCTATAAAACCATCCTTGATCCTGAAAAGAGAAGGGGCAGCAAAAATAAAAACAAAACAGAGAGGTAGGAAGAGGAGGAGGAACTAGGACTGAGCCTTCATCTCTGTTGTTGTGTTTGTCGGCAATTGTCCTGAATCTTTCCACAAGTTGAAAATCAAGCATGTAAACTCAAGTATGAAAACTCAGCATTATCTCTGAGTTGGATGATGCTTCAAAATAACTGTCCATCGAACGAGATTTGGAGGTTTTCAATCAGAAGCTAAAAACATAAGTATTCCTGGTCTTTAAAATTGCAATCTACAACTTTTTAGAACAATATTTATTTGTCATCTTGGCTAAAACTGTCCCTTTGCTCGGATGTTTCTCTGTTACCCCTGGACCCTGTTATGTCACCCTGTTACCCCTGCACCCCGTTACATTGCCTTGTTACCCCTGGACCCTGTTACCTCTAGACCTTGTTATGTCGCCCCATTACCCCTGGACCCTGTTACTTCACCCTCTTACCTCTGGACCCCTGTTACGTTATCCCGTTACCCCTTGACCGTGTTACGTCACCCTGTTACCTTTGGACTCCTGTTAAGTTGCCTTATTATCCCTGGACCCCTGTTACATTGCTCCGTTTCCCCTGGACCTTGTTACATCGCCCCATTATCCCTGGACTCTGTTACATCGCCCCATTATCCCTGGACTCTGTTACATCACCCCATTATCCCTGGACTGCTGTTACATCTCCCTGTTACCCCTGGACCCTGTTACATCACCCTGTTACCCCTGGACCCTGTTACGTTGACCCATTACCCCTGGACCCTGTTACATGGCCCTGTTACCCCTGTTCTATTGCCTTGTTACCCCTGGACCCTGTTACATCACCCTGTTACCCCTGGACCCTGTTACGTTGACCCATTATCCCTGGACTCCTGTTACATTGCCCTGTTACCCCTGGATCGCTGTTACGTCACCCTGTTACCTCTGGACCCCGTTACATTGCCCCATTATCCCTGGACCGCTGTCACATCTCCCTGTTACCCCTGGACCCTGTTATGTCACCCTGTTACCCCCGGACCTTGTTACGTTGCCCCATTACCCCTGGACCCTGTTACATGGCCCTGTTACCCCTGTTCTATTGCCTTGTTACCCCTGGACCCTGCTACCTCAGGACCCTGTTACCCCTGGACCCCATTCCATTGTCCGGTTACCCTGGACCCTGTTACATCGCCCTGTTACCCCTGAGTCCTGCAGCTCTGCCCATTTGAAGATCTTTACCACCCTGTCGTTAGCGTGCCTTCCTGGTTGGGTTGGGAGATCACCTTGGCAATAACAGGCTCAGCATGTTTCGTTGTTTTGTGCACTGCATACATCTACATATCCTCTCACATCTGCCATCGTTAGGTCCATTCCTTTAGAATCAGCCCGTTTATGACCTGGAGAGCAGTGGCGAGGAGCTGGGAAGGAGCTTGCTGATTAAATGGAGAGAAGTGTTTGTGGGTGGGAAGCATGGAGCTCTCTCAGCAAAACTAATATTAGA
Organism: Atherinomorus stipes; assembly: GCA_023101725.1. Classification (NCBI taxonomy): domain Eukaryota; kingdom Metazoa; phylum Chordata; class Actinopteri; order Atheriniformes; family Atherinidae; genus Atherinomorus; species Atherinomorus stipes. The sequence goes on from JALJCO010002799.1 coordinate 150,367, forward strand.
GATGATAGGAAGTTAATAAAGTCATAGTTTTGCTGTGACTTGTTTTATACATTACATAAAGCTTAATTTTGGAAAGAAAAAAAAATAGTGCAGAAAAATAACCTTTAACTAAATGTTTGGATAAGTGTTGGTGTTGTTGTCCCATCCATCCCCCAGCTGGTCTGGATTTCAATGTGCACAGATCACAAGAAGCCATAAGAAGTTTGTTTAGTTATGTCTGACTACCTCAGCTTTTAAAGAAGACTAACAAGTGCAACTGAAAGCTTAAAACTAACCCTTAAACATGTATGCCGCATCCACGCATGCGTGTATTTTACCAGAAAGACGCACATTATGTTGTCATTGAATACTTGGATCAGCCTCAACTTTAACCACCTGCCTGATTACTGTGTGGAAGCAGAAACCGCTCAAACCTGTCTGTAACTGGCTTTAACCGGTCTTCGTGCCCTGTAGGTTGAAGAATGAAATGTGACGTACACATCCGTGTTTCTAGAGCAGTTCCTGAGTATTCTCCATGCCAGGGGAGGCCGCTGCCATCAGGGAGTGGCTCTGCCTTCAAGGTTTTGTGCAGTATGTGAATGTTTGACACGTGTCAAATAACATCCACATGAATCCGAAGTTTCCTAAATGGATTGTATTTGAGATCGTCAGTGTTAGTTACCGCACCTGTGGCATTAGAGGTCCATGAAGTAACATATGACATCATCAAACAGCAGAACGTGGAAGTCTCTTTCTGAGCCAGTTGGTCTGAGCAGCTTTATTCTTCAACTCGGTCTCAACCCACTTATACAGTACAAGCTTTCCATCTTTTCTTCAAGTATTTATACAGAAATAGTTCTCTAGACATCTTTAAGGACTTCGAAAAACTTAATTTTTTTTTCCATTTTCACAGAGAAAATTGTACAGTGTTCATTTGTGACTAAAGACAGTGGAAATAACTGTTAAAAGGGACCTTCCATAGAATTATGGCATTAGATCATTTAGCTTGTTGCATTGCTAAATATGTACATTGGTACTCGCTGAATATACTATAACTTAATGAAAAGTACTTGGTACTTGCATATATACTGTAACTTGGTGATAAGTCATGGATGGCAGAGAACTTCTTACAGCTCAACCAGGACAAAACTGAAGTTTTAATCATTGGTCCTGAAGACAAGAGAGAGATCATTTTACCAAAACTGCATAATTTTACTTCCTCTCAGCATGTAAGAAATCTGGGTGCTATTTTTGACTCTGAGAAGTTGCATTTTGTTCAACACATCAGAAATGTCACAAAGACAGGATTTTATCATCTTAAAAGCATCGCCAGAGTCCGCCCATTTCTCTCTCTCGCCAGCACGGACGTACAAACGCATGGTTTTATTTCTAGTGGAATAGATTACTGTAATGCCCTGCTCTCTGGTCTTCCTAAAAAGAGTATTTTTAGTCTACAAGTACTTAAAAACTCAGCAGCACGAGTTCTGACGAGGACCAGAGGGCGGGAACACATTACCGCAGATTTAAAATCGCTGCATTGGCTCCCCGTGCGTTTCAGGATTGATTCTAAGGTTCTTTTAATGGTTTATAAATGTCTTAATGGTCTTTGGTCTTATTTATCTGACCTGCTTTTAAACTATGAACCTCGCGGACCCTGAGGTCCTCTGGTACCGGCCTTTTCGTTGTTCCCAGGGTGAGAACTAAAACTCTGGCGAGGCCGCGTTCCACCATCATCGTCCTCGTCTCTGGAGCATACTGCCACAGAACCTCAGAGCTGCAGAGACTGTTGATGTTCTTAAGAGGAGGCTGAAGATCTACCGTTCTAACTTTGCTTTTAACTAAATTTTTGTTTATTCATTTTATATATATTTGTTTATTTATTCATTTATTTATTGTGGTTGTTTGGTTTTATTATATCCAAGAACCCTCCTTATTTATATTTTAACTTTTACTTTTATTTGTTCTTACTGTTTAACATTTTCAGCTCCAGTGTTTTCCTCGTGGGGGTCCTTCATTCTGTGGGGGCCTTGCCTGCTTGACTTTCAGGGACTTTATTGTGGTGATCGGCCTTTTTCGGGTGGCTGAGGGACTCTCACTGCAGCCATGTGGCTGGGGGGTGGACCCTGGCCTGCTTTGATCTCGGTGATCTCCAGTGGTGGCGATGTCTCTGGTCATGGGGGGGGCTGGCTCCCGGTGAGAATGGATCCCCAAGATACCGTTTTCCTCACAGCAGTGTCAAGCCAGAGTTTGTTTATTTAGTAAAAAACAACAGAAGCTAGACTTTGGATAGGATGTGGGGTGTGGGTGGTTGGTGGATGGGAGGGGTGCCTGTATGCTTTGTGTGTGTGGGTGCATTTATGCTACATTATGGGGACCATTTTCCGTATTTTACTATCACCGTGAGGATGTTTTGCCTTCGTGGGGACATTTTCCCGGTCCCCACGGATCCAAACCCCATTTTGAGGGTCAAGAGGTTTTAGAGATTAAGTTATAACTAGGTGTTGGTTAGGATTAGGACAAGGGTTAGGTTTAGGCAATCAGTTATGGGCGTTAGGTTTAGGGTAAGGGGCTAGGGAATACATTATGTCAATGGATGTACCCCACAGGGATAGAAAACCAGACAGTGTGTGTGTGTGTGTGCAAGTAAGAGACATGATCAGATTTGCATTTTACAATTTTTTTGTCTTATTTTGTTTTGTTAGGTCTTTACAAATGACCTATACTTTTAACATAACATTGATTTTATATAAAGTACTTTGTGTTACTTCTTGTTTGAAAAGTGCTTTATAAATCAAATTTGATTTGATTTGAAGGACTTTATACTTGCTGGATATATTAACCCATTTATGTAAGAAAAAAAAATCTGAGTTGTAAGGCATATTATTTTATCCGTTGAGTCCCTTTGAATCATTATGTATTTATTTTATTCCATTTTGTACTTTGTTTTGAAGAAAATAGCAGTTTTATGACAGGCAGCAATTATTTCCAGGCACTACACTGTCACTGGGTCAAATGTAACCTAGTAATAATGATAATAAAGAAAATATTGGAATAACATGGTAATAAAAAACAATAATATAGTCATAATATATCATAATAAAAAGGTGTGTGTGTGTGTGTGTGTGTGTGGGGGGGGGGGGGGGGGGGGGGGGTATAAAACAAACAAACAAAATATTAAATTGTACATGAACACCAATGGGTATCATCATCCCAGGAAGGACAGTACAGTAACATATCAAACCCTACAGAACAAGGCTGCACACATCAGGAGCTACAATCCTGCAACTTTAGATGCATCCCTCCTCCAGCACACCTGAATCACATGAAAGGCTCATTACCGGCTTCTGCAGAGTGGAAATACACGCTCATGAGGTAATTTAGCCATTTGATTCAGGCGTGTTAGAGAAGGTGCTCCAATAGTTGCAGGATAGTAGTTTTTGAAGACTGGACGTGTACATTCCTGCTGTAGACACAAGCGTAGAATACCTGTGAATTTATTTCACTAGGAAGAGTATTCTAAGAGGACTAAATGAGGCATTGTACATCATTCTACAATTTGAAATAAGTAAATTATGAGCAATCTTGCAGACAGTTTTCCTTTAGTTAGTGACAAGCTGCAGCATGTGCCCACTCTTGTTGCCGCTCACAAAAAAATTGGTACAGGTTAGGGCTGTCATCGAATATTCTAAATTTGAATATCTATTCAAATATTAATAAAATCCCGAGATTCGGATGTAAAAATAAAGAACTTCGATTATTAGAAAGAAGAAGATATTAAAAAACCCCCCCCCAAACACCCCACCCCCCCCCAAAAAAGGGGGGGCAAAGCCCAGGGGTTAAATTTGGAGTCAATATTCGAATATTAAATAAACAATGGGACAAATAGACTATTACATAGGCCATTTGCTACACTGGTTTGATTACAGGTCGACTGTTTAAAGTTGTTCTGTGTTTATTACAGCTTGCGTGGATAATTTGTTGGGACCTTTAATTGCTCACACAAGTGAAGGAGGTGTGTGTGTGTGTGTGTGTGTGGGGGGGGGGGGGGGGGGGGGGGGGTTAGCAGTTGTAGAAGCTCCTATAATGTTACATTTATTTACACTTCTTACTAATATTTTGTTGCATTAAATCAGTCATACAGCGTGTTCATTTTCTAATTTCCTGGCCATTGTTAAATATGTTAATATTGAAATAAGCGGAAAAAAAAACTATAGACTAGACCGTCCGCCATTGCAACGGGAGCGTTTCTGTACGTGTAATCAGAATAGATGAAAATCGGACTTTTTTCTGAACAACACGGAGGAAATCTGGAAGGACTGTCACATTCCTGTGACAAAAGTGGACGGTGCTGCTCAGTCCACTGATGTCAGTTTGTTCGTATCGGGAGGAATATCGGACACACAGAGCAGAGCAGGAATAAGTTGCCGCCACGGTGGAGAAAACACTGGATTTAATCCCCCAAAACAAAAGCACGGTAAAATATGGTGAACACTCATTAATCTCACACTTTATTTCACATATATCATCCTGAAAATGATGCACAGCATAATGTTATTATGCTAGCTAATGCTAACAGAGACAGCTGTGGTGTTAATGACTAATCTGGGAGATATTGTGAAATATTCTTATATGGTCATAAGAAATTGATGAAAATTCACTCTCTCCAGGAGGATTTGCATTGGCCATGTCCTCTGCCAGGAGGAAGAGAAAGCAAATGATGTCATGTGACAGGAAGCACATGGAAACTATTCTTTATAAACCAAAACAACCTCTACACTCTGGATGTGACATTTGGAGCATCGCTGCTGTTGATCATCTGGTTTCATGAAAGCGTCGCTTCACAAAACATATTTGGGAGTTGTTTGTGTCTTTACTTTTGATCTTTAAGTAGAATCCATTAGATTCTGCCTTTTCAGTGTGAGACTCTGTGATCTGTCGTCTTTAGAAGTAAAAATAATGTGTTTGCTGCTCTGTGATGCGGTTAACTAATGACTAATGAGTGTCGTGACTTTTCTCTGTCTGCTCAGTCTTTGGTCCCTTATAAAAGAAGTATTGATCAGCATTCATGCCCTCGTATGTCTTCAAACAGAGCATGATGCACTCCAACAGCAGAATGTGTCTCCAGTATGTGCTAATGAGATGTTTTGTGGGAAGAAAATAAAAGACTCCAGGAAGTGAGGAGCCCTGCTTGTTTTGAGTCTTAATGCTCCATTAGGTTTGTTTTTCTACCTTCTTATCACAGAAACCTCGATCAACTGTAGGTTTCTCTGTTTGCTGTGATTTTATGATTCTCAGACCTGAGACGAGACTTTTAAGAACAAATGTGGTGGAAAAAGTGTGAGATAATAAAGATGCTGATCAATTGAGAGTCAATGGAAGCTGTTTGTATTGATCTCAAGAGATAAAACAAAGCCAGATAAATGTATTAAGCCAGTCTTTCCAAATGTGGGGGTTCTGACCCCTGCATTGGTCCTTTGATCATTTCAGGTGGTCCTGATGGAAGAATCTTGTTTTATGACACTGTGGATCTAAGTTACATGAGAAAGGACTTTATCACACTCTCCCAGTGACTGAAGAATGTAACACCTCTCCGGGGGTCTTAGCTGGGGGACGAGATAACAGATGCCCAGAGATGGATGGCCTTTGAGGTCTTCCCATGGGGGACCAAAAGAGGGCTTTGGGCATTGAGGAAGGGGTATAAAGAGGGATGCTTAAAAGAATAGTACACCCACAGAATGATGTGCGTTCAGTTTTTACTCACCCTCATGCTGAGCAAGAGTCTGGAGCCCTTCTTTAATATCTCAGATGCCGGAGATCGGACAGGTTTTTGTTTTCCCCCAACTTTCATATGGAGTTCACCGGGCCCGAGCCAAAAAGGTCCATAAAAGTCCACAAGAACTTGTCAATATTCCTCCATACTGCTCGTCCAATGTAATCCAAGTGTCCTGAGTGGGTAGCGTCCAGAATTTACTGGAAACCACATCATTTAGTATATTTTTATAGCCTAAACAGTAGAACATGTAACTGCCGCGAAGTGCGACCCTGCAAGGTCACGACACCACGAAAGCCTCGGCAGCGTTCAGCGCCTACTCTGCCAATAATCCAAGCATAGAAGAAGAAATTCACTGTTTACATTGTGCTGATGCTGCGTTCCATTTGAACTCAGAAGTCGGAAATTCCTAGTTCTGAGTAAGAAGATTCAATGGGAACGGCCCCCAAAGTCGGATTTCTCACTCGGAAAGTTGGACAATCCTCGCAGCTCCTAGTACAGATCTAAAGATGGCCGTGCTAAGTGTTAGCAGTTTTTGAAGCTCCTCTAATGTTACATTTATTTACACTTTTTACTAATATTTTGTTGCATTAAATCAGTCGTACACATTGTATTAGTTTATATAGATGTGGGGGGAAGCTGCTGTAGTGTCATTTACATCATTTACATTGACATTTACATTACCGCAGCTAGATGTTCTACTGTTTAGACTATAAAAAATATACTAAATGATGTGGTTTCCAGTAAATTCTGGACGCTACCCACTCAGGACACTTGGATTACATTGGGCGAGCAGCATGGAGGAATATTGACAAATTTTGTGGACTTTTATGGACCTTTTTGCTTCAGTAGCTGGTGAACTCCATTATATGAAAGCTGGGGGAAAACAAAAATCTGTCTGATCTCCGGCTGCATTTGAGATATTAAAAAAGTGCTCCAGAGTCTTACTCAGCATGAGGGTGAGTAGAAAATGAACACATCATTCTGAGGGTGTACTATTCCTTTAAGTTAAGAATCAAGCTTGTCTTCTCACTGATCTGTGTTTGTCGTTCTTTCAGTGGGTACATTTTCTAACAGGTCCCCAGCTCACATTTATCAGAATTAATGTGATAATGCAGAAAGATAAACCTGTGAAATGAGCAGGTTGAATTCAGGTGGACGTCGTCATAGAAACGCAGGTTGTTATAAAAAATAACATGAGCGAAAAGTCTTTTGTGAAATTATTGATTTATTCATTTATTTGGTCATTATTCAGTGACAGTGGTCCTGTCCCAACACCCGCACCTTCACCCTTGTGCCCCCCGAATGCGCTCCCGCTGAGGGTTCAAGAGCGTAGTGTGTCCCAGTTCTCCAGGGTGGAAGTCCACCTCGCCCCCTTAGCGCCCTCAATCCACACTTCAGTGAAGTCTGCATGGATGCGGACTTCGCTGATGCATATTGCCCATAATTCTTTGCTGCATGCGACATTTTGAACCATAAAGACAGAACATGACCATGTTTGGTGAATGAGCTCCTGCCTTTGGTGAAAAAAACACCATTTCAGTCGTAAATATCGAAATATTTCATCTTTTATGCTGCAGGTGAAATAATTACTGAAGTTTGCCATGTTACTTCGAAACATGCTTTGAATATTAAAATTCAAAGCATTTGAATGATGAAAGTTTTCGTTTTTTGTACACAGGTAAGTCCCATTGAGACGCAGTGTCTTTAACAAGGGACACCTGCTTACCTGACATTCATGTTTTTATGGACATGTGGACATTTAAGGACATTCTGTGCTAACAATAACAGTCACAAAGCAGAAAATTTATCATTATTATACATTTAGTTCAGAATGTAACATTTATTTAACCCTGTACTGGGGAAATTATACAGCCATCTTACATAAATTAGTCCAGTAATTAATTCATTTATTAATTCAACACGTGTGGATTTCATAACATAAATTTTTAAAGAACAGATGAAATGAACTTTATTCCGTTTAGGTGTGAAAATGACGTCTCTTCACCAGGAACAGAGATGAGGCTGAGTCTGGAAGCAATGACATGAAACGACGTCGTGGTGCAGGATGATGGAGGAACCATCACTGTCCCAGTTCTGCCTTTTACCCGCACTAAACCTGCACACTCCAACACTGAATGTGCACTTCTGCCAAGCGCACACTTCATTCAGGACCGTAGGGTTTAGGGTGGGTATTGGGACAGGGACAGTGTCTGCAGATGAAAAATAACAGAGGAGTCCTGTCACGTGAACTCACCACGACCCCTTCATGAACTCTCCATGAACCATCCATGTGGGATTCAGACTGGAAGGCAACTAAAAACTGCTGTAATGCATACATAGATAAAGCTTTAAAATACATACATCAATCAAAAAAGTACAATTATACATAAATAGATATATAGATAAATGAAAGATTTCATACTGGATAAAATAAGGTTTAATCATACAAACTCGGAGTGGAAGTGAATCCTTACATGATATTTATGCAGCACTGTTTTGTCTTCTCATGTTTTATTGGAATATCAGCGGTTTGATTTAAAGCTCCATGATGAAGAATGACGATGACGAGTGACTAATGAGAGAGAATCAGATCGTCAGTGTTGCTCCGGGAGCTTAACACAGAGGTTAAACCCAAACAAACAAGCTGTACTCAGCTGCTGTCTCCGTCTCGCTCAGGCCAGGCTGACCCACTTCTTCTGTGGTGCTGCCTTGTTCCAGGCCGGCACGTGGCGCCGACAGTCGTCACACACACACACAGACACACACACACACACACATGCAGACCTGCTGAATCAAGCCTGAGATCTGCCTCCTGCTCATCCAAATCTGCCACGCTCCTCCCTCTGAGCCCGTTTTAACGCCGCCATGAAGCCATCGCACATTTCTGACAGACGCTTTCGTTTTCAGGCTCATCGCTGCTTTTCTAGAAATGAGACACAGATTTACGAGCATCAGCGGGTCAGGAAGCCGTTCTCATCTCAGTTTGTTTGGCAGAAACAAACTCTGAAGATGTGATGGCAGATACTTCAACAAATACCAAAAAAGATGGAATGAAATTGAACTTTTATCGGCCCAGCTCTGCAATTTCTTCAGCTATTGACCAACTGAGGTCCCAAAAACATCAAACATCTTCAGTGTTTGCTCTGATCCATGTGTCATGAGACTTCATTTCTTCTGACAACACAGAAAACTTTAATTTGCCTCTAAAGATCCACATGCATGTAGACTTTCCCTTGAATCAACACCAGTCTTATTAATCTGTATCAGTTCCTGCAGGTAATCACTCAGAAATGTCTGAAAGCGTTCAGGCGTCAGGAAGAGGATCCAGCTCGGATAATTACTCCATATAATCGCTGCAATGCAACCTAACATGTCAAACCACCAGCTAATATCCTACACCAAGCTGCTGGCACGGTGCTATCGCTCCCGATGTTGGTGTAAAAGGTTTAACCTTTTAACGCCTACATTCATTTACAATTATACACAAAATCAGGAAAGAAAGGAACAAAACAAACGACCAGAAGTCGTTTGTCACATATTTAAACATGTTTAGAGGTTAAAAAATTAACTTGTCATGAACATTATTACATATTAAAGCTGTTGTTTATATTCAGACGTGACTTTTTCTTCTTCTGGTGCTTTCAAATATAAGAAAACAGCTCATGTTGTGAGGATGTGAGATGTGAATTATTTGACAGTTTAGACCAAAGTTAGGTGTTTGTGTAGATTTCTACCTTAGAAGTAACTTTGATCATGGTTTGAATGACTGAAACTGCCAGAAAACATACAAATGTAATGCATTTATTTTCCACGTGTGTTACAGTGAGTTACGTACAACTCAAAAAGGCAGATGTGGCGTCATGTGACCAGCAACAGGGAGTCAAAACTCTGGAAACATCATTCAGATATAACACGAGTTAGATTTCCAATAAATCTGTCTCTGAACTAGGAAAGTGTTTTATTGAGCTTCTTCATCATTCAGTCAAAAACAACTTAAAACAATGAAAATTAAAGTCAGTTAAAGAGGTTTATCAAATGCAGTTTGCCTCCCTGGATGTTTGGACACAGACTATATGCCAACCAGAAGATATTTTCCTCCTCATCTGCAAGAAAACAAGGAAAGAAGAAAGAAGCTCTCAGATGTTCCCAGACAAGAATCAATAGTCTTACTGTGTCGTCCCGACAGTGTGTCGGTCCATCAGTGCAGCTGCATGCAGACGTAACTGTCAGTGATTTCTGTCACAGACGAAAACGACAACAGAATCGGTCACACACACACACACACACACACCCAGTTTTCATTCCTCATGGGGTCTTTCCATTGACATAATGCATTCCCTAGCCCCTTACCCTAAACCTAACTCCCAGAACTGATTGCCTAAACCTAACCCTTGTCCTAATCCTAACCTAAACCTAATTGGAACTTAATCTCTAAAACCTAATCTTGACCCTCAAATCGGGGTTCATCCCCATGGGGACCGGGAAAATGTCCCCACGAGGGCAAGACGTCCCCACAGTGATAGTAAAAATCCAGAACACAGTCCCCACAATGTTGCAATTACGCGTCCACACACACACACACACGCACACATATAGAGCGACACATCGGTCGGCCGTTATTTTAGGCCAATATTTGCTAGTATCAGCATCGCCCAGTAAGTTGGGTTTGTTGGCTAGGCATAATTTACAGATATATATATATTTATATATAATATATATATATATATATATATATATATATATAAACACTGCATATAAACATGTATATTAATGTTCATATTAAATATTTGTTTACAAGTGCACTGTTTCTATTTGAGGTGGATGTTTTATATTAAAAGAATTGTAAATTTAAAATGTAAAATTACTTTTCATTGTACAGAAAATATATAAAATGCTGGTAAGATAATATAATATATATATATATATATATATATATATATATATATATATATATATATATATATATAATTTTTATATTAGGTACACTTTATTAGCAAGGTGTACCTACAGAAGTCAGCCAGTGAGTATATATATATATATATATATATATATATATATATATATATATATATTGTTTTTATATATTAGGTACACCTTGCTAGAACCGGGTTGGACCCCTTTGGCCTTCAGAACTGCTTCAATCCTTGGTGGCATAGATTCAACAAGGTTCTGTAAAACATTCCTCAGAGATTTTGCTCCATATTGACTTGACATCATCACACAGTTGCTGCAGATGTGTCAAAGCTGCTCTGTTGGATTGAGATCTGGTGACTGTGGAGGCCATTTGAGTACAATGAACTTATTGTCATGTTAAAAAAACTAGTCTGAGATGATTCTCGCTTTATGACATGGCGTGTTATCCTGCTGGAAGCAGCATCAGAGGATGCTACACTGTGGTCATAAAGGGATGGACATGGTCAGCAACAATACTCAGGTAGGCTGTGGTGGTTAAACCACCATGTTGGTACTAAGGGGCCCAAAGTGGGCCAAGAAAATCTCTCCCACACCATTACACCACCACCACCAACCTAAACCATTGATACAAAGCAGGATGGATCCATGCTTTCATGTTGTTGACACCAAATTCTGAGCCTACCATCCAAATTTCATAGCATAAATCGAGACTCATCAGACAAGGCAACATTTCTCCATCTTCTATTGTCCAATGTTGGTGAGTCTGTGTGAATTGTAGCCTCAGTTTCCTGTTCTTAGCTGACAGGAGTGGCACCCGGTGTGGTCTTCTGCTGCTGTAGCCGATCTGCTTCCAGGTTGGATGTGTTGTGCATTCAGAGATGCTCTTCTTCAGACTTCTGTTGTTACAAGTGGTTATTTGAGTTACTGTTGCCTTTCTATCAGCTGGAACCAGTCTGGCCATTCTCCTCTGACCTCTGGCATCAACAAGACATTTGCACCCACAGAACTGCTGCTCACTGGATATTTTCTCTCTCTTTAGACCATTCTCTGTAAACCCTAGAGATGGTTGTGCAGGAAAATCCCAGTAGATCAGCAGTTTCTGAAATACTCAGACCAACAAGCATGCCACGTTCAAAGTCACTTAAATCACCTTTCTTCCTCATTCTGATGCTGGTTTGAACTGCAGCAGATCATCTTCACCGTGTCTACACAAGTACCCCCATCTGCAGCTTGCAGGAGACGGATGTTAGGCGGCACTGGACATCCGATGGGCGTGATCAGTTAGTGAGGTTAGGGTTAGGACTTAGGGATAGGGGGAAGGGTTAAAATGAACGACTGTAAACGGTCAAATGGGCGGAGTCGGACGTCCGACCCCACCCAATATCCATCTCCACCTCGTCCCGCAAACCGCAGGCGGGACCTTCTCTGTCTACATGCCTAAATAAGCTGCTGCCATGTGATTGGCTGATTAGAAATTTGCGTTAGCGAACAGTTGGACAGGTGTACCTAATGAAGTGGCCTGTGTGTGTGTGTCTGTGTCTGTGTATATGTCAGAAAAAGGGGTGCAACGATACAAAACGTTCACAGTTTGTTTGGATGCTTTAGCATCAATACTTTTTTTCTATACAAAAAAAAAATTCATGCCTTTTGTAACTCTTATTAGCATCAAGGTCATACTTAACTTGAACTTGCCGAGGCCAAAGTACTACAAACGTCATATCTGAATAGATGGATGAGTACTGGAATGTAGATCCACTGAGTTTTTAACACAGAGCTTATCTTCAGAAGACAAGATGATGAAATAAATTTAAAACTCTGTTTGCTATTTAATACACACCGTATACTGTACAGGCTGAAAAGCAACATAATTTCCTGCCTCATATTATACATATAATTAGTAAAAACAGAACAACTGTGTTTATTTTCAACTGGTGCTCAAGTTTAAACCTACAGTTCACAAAGCAGAGCTGAAAGTGGTACTTTAATGTTTACTAATGATCTTGTTACTGAAGGTGATCGGTGCACCTGCGATATTGTGATCATGCTGTTATCTTCTATCAAACAGAAAAGAAGAACAGGTGATAGAAACGCAACACTTTTCTGTTTCATCGCTTTCTGCTCAGGCATCGTAAGACACACATCATTTCTGATTCTGAATTCCTCCCCTGAAGTCCCGGGATATGAACCTTTTATCGAGAAACAAATCCCCCCACCCCCCCATGCACGACCCCATGTCATGGCTTTAATTCCAACACTCTTCGCTTCCTGACCTCTCTTCTTCCCGCAGGCTGGAAGTGTGCTCAGGTATACATAGCTCTGACTAATCCTAATCCACTGGCTTTTAATCTGCTGTGAGAACAAACTGTGGATGAACTGTGGCTCAACATAACCCAGCCTGGCCTGGCCTGGCCTGGCCTGGATGATGGCGCTTAATTCATTCTTTCCATTGAGGATGACACAGCAGGACAACAGAGTCAGCAGACAAAGAAGCCCTGATTACACCCCGCCTTTCTTTCAAATCAAAGTTTACAGAATTAGAATTTCCAATAATCATTATTATCAGTCTTCAAGGTCAGTTTTGCAATAAAAAAAAAAATCTAATCAAATCAAGACGGAAATGTTCTGCAGAAATTCTTCGTTTTTTCTTTACAAATTCAAACACTCATTGTTCAGTAGATATTTTACCATAAAGCAGAAGCACAGCTTATTTCAGTGGGTGTAAATTCAGCGATGAGTTGTCGTTTTGCAGGAAATGAAAGGCTTTTGGAAACTGAACACTTTCTGTGAATCTTTGGTCCTTTCGACAGAATAAACACATTTCAGTGTTTATCATAGACATTGTTGGGTACTCTACCCTCACACTGCCTCTGTCATCATACCTGCAGCATGTTCGTATTAGAAATACTACAAAACTTTAGTGTTCCTTTGATGTAGTCAGAGCTGGTGAACGCTTTCTCCTTTTATGTTCTTCATGCATGAGGTCCCCTCTTTACACATCTTTAAGGTAGTTTAACAAACTACCTCCTATAGACAGAAACCTGAAGCTGTTTGCCAAACTATTTTTTTCTAAATGTAAAGAAAAACAACAAACTAAAAAACTGCAATATGTGATTTCTCAATTTATTTCAATCTTTTTTCAGACTAACAAAGTGTAAAGAATTTAGTTTCAGCACCTTCAGTGACTAATTTCTTTGTATTTAGAAAAATGACAGGGAAGGGTGCCATGATTGGGTATAAAAGGAGCAATCCCCCACCAAAGGCTTAGTTTTTGCAAGCAAGGATGGATCAAGACTCACCACTTTGTGCCAAATGCCATCAGAGGGTCATCAGTGTCTGACAAATATTTCTCAATGACAGACTGTGAAAAACTTTGTTCTTTTAGCATCTTTTAGCATCTATTACACAGGTCATCCTCTGTATACAGAGGGAAATATGATGAGAGCTTCAGCCAGTCTGGGGAACCCTGGATCTTGGAAACCCATTTTCAGCCAACTCAGTCCACGGCTACATCCAGAAATGAAACTGGATTAGTCCTGGAGGAGGAGGAGGAGGAGTTCTCTGGACTCCAGCTCATCTCAGACGGACAAAAAGACAGAAAACACGATAAGTCCACGTTTGAGCTGCATTTGGGAAAAACTTCCATCTGGTTCAGAGAAAGCTGCAAAACCCATCTGTGGTATGGGAGAGTACCAGGTCCATGGACAACGCCATGTGAAGGTACCTACATTCACAGTTGTGTGAAAAAGTTTTTGCCCCCTTCCTGATTTCTTACTTTTTCATGTTTGTCACACTTAAATGTTTCAGATCATCAAACAAATTTAAATGTGAGACAAAAATGACACAAGTAAACACAAAATGCAGCTTTTAAATGAAGATTTTTATTTTTAGGGGGGAAAGGGAAAAAAGTGGGGGGGGGGGGCAATCACTTTTTCACACAGGGCCATGTAGGTTTGGATCCCCCCCCTTACTAATAAAAACCTTCATTTAAAAACGGCATTTTATGTTTACTTGTGTTATCTTTGTCTAATATTTAAACATTTAAGTGTGACAAACATGCAAAAAAAACACTTTTTCATACAATATATGCACCATTTCTGCTTCTTCCTGTATCCAAGGCAACAACAATAACAGCAGGAGGCAGCTAATCTGTAAATACTTTGATAACTGTCTATATATCTTATAATTACAGTATTTTTGTATTTTAGATTAATTGTAGTTTGTTTTATAATGTGTTTTTAAATATGTGAACCTGCCCGGCGACAACGGATGGAAATTAGCATTAGCTATCTCTGGTACGAAACATCTCTTCTTTTTAAGACCAATGTTTATTGTACACTGTCCCTGTCAAACAGACTAATTAGCTAAAAATAAAAACTAAAACTAAAATAATGAACTATCTACGCCTTTGCCAACACTTTGGTGCCGGTACCGACCCACCAGCAGTCCTTGACTGGAGAGAACATTTAGTGGAAATGTGTCATATAAAATTCCCTCTTTCACCACTTAATTTACCGTATTAAAAGCATTTTTCTTTATGAGATTAAAATAAAATTAGGTATAGTTCCTTTAAAAGAAAAATAATTAACAGCAAGGGAAATTTATATATATATATATATATATATATATATATATTATACAATAAAAGTTTAATTTCATGTGAAGCTGGAGAGACGGGAGCTGCAGCTTATTTCAAATTTCAGATTTTAGAACAAAAAAATAGGACAAAAAGTAGAGTTACATTTATGATGTTTTAAAAATGAATGGATTATATTCATACAGAAAACACATGAATACATAATAGTTGAATATTTAACGTCAATATTCATATATTATTAACATCCCTCTGTATATTCTCCTAATGTTGACTGATCTCCTGACAAACATCTGAATTTTCATCAAATTTGATTTAAAGTTGCTTTTCATTTGCATAAAGGCAAAGATATTATTATTAATATCAAGGAAAATGTCACTATAAAAAATAATGTGTCAGTGAGACTTTTCTGATCTTTTCACATCCAAAGACATTATATCTGTTGAGAGATGCTTCTTATTTTTAAAAATGGAGTTTGAAAATATTCTGCTGTTGTGCATTAAACTGTACACGAGCATAAGCGTGATCACATGCACAGCAGATCCAGTAAACAAGACCAACACATGAGCAAAATACATAAAATGAAGAAAATATGTGGAGTGAAATATGGGTTATAAAAGCCAGCGTAACGTGCAGCTTCTGCTCCAGATGCCTGCCGATGTAAAGCTGCGAGGGTTGGACGAGGACAGCAGATCCTTCTTTTGTTTTTGTGTGTGCGCTCTGGACAGTAGCACGCCGTGTTCAGGACATGATGTCCTGGCACATTTACTGTTGTGTGTCCTGATCCTGGGAACTGATGGCTCATGGCTCTGTGAAGGATTGTGAATCAGAGCAGAAGCATGGAGGAGCAGTGCTGCCGCCCACCCGTTGCCATAGGAACTGCAGGGCTTCCCTGCTGCTGCTCACAGAGGGGATGCAGGCTCAGATCCAGGTTCAGATCCAGGTTCAGATCCAGGTTCAGATCCAGGTTCAGATCCAGGATCAGATCCAGGTTCAGATGCAGGTTTAGATCCAGGCTCAGATCCAGACTCAGATCCAGGTTCAGATCCAGGTTCAGATCCAGGTTCACATCCAGGTTCAGATCCAGAATCAGATCGAGGTTCAGATGCAGGCTCAGATCCAGGTTCAGATCCAGGCTCAGATCCAGGTTCAGATCCAGGTTCAGATCCAGGCTCAGATCCAGGTTCAGATCCAGGCTCAGATCCAGGCTCAGATCCAGGTTCAGATCCAGGCTCAGATCCAGGTTCAGATCCAGGCTCAGATCCAGACTCAGATCCAGACTCAGATCCAGACTCAGATCCAGACTCAGATCCAGACTCAGATCCAGGCTCAGATCCAGGTTCAGATCCAGGTTCAGATCCAGGCTCAGATCCAGGCTCAGATCCAGGCTCAGATCCAGGTTCAGATCCAGGCTCAGATCCAGGTTCAGATCCAGGTTCAGATCCAGGTTCAGATCCAGGTTCAGATCCAGGCTCAGATCCAGGTTCAGATCCAGGTTCAGATCCAGACTCAGATCCAGGTTCAGATCCAGGTTCAGATCCAGGTTCAGATCCAGGCTCAGATCCAGGCTCAGATCCAGGTTCAGATCCAGGTTCAGATCCAGGCTCAGATCCAGGCTCAGATCCAGGTTCAGATCCAGGTTCAGATCCAGGTTCAGATCCAGGCTCAGATCCAGGTTCAGATCCAGGTTCAGATCCAGGTTCAGATCCAGGCTCAGATCCAGGTTCAGATCCAGGCTCAGATCCAGACTCAGATCCAGAATCAGATCCAGACTCAGATCCAGACTCAGATCCAGACTCAGATCCAGGTTCAGATCCAGACTCAGATCCAGGCTCAGATCCAGGCTCAGATCCAGGTTCAGATCCAGGTTCAGATCCAGGCTCAGATCCAGGCTCAGATCCAGGCTCAGATCCAGGTTCAGATCCAGACTCAGATCCAGATAGATGCGGTTAGATCAGGTTAGATAGTTAGATCAGCTAGAATAGATCAGGTTCAGATCCAGGCTCAGATCCAGGCTCAGATCCAGGTTCAGATCCAGGCTCAGATCCAGACTAGATCCAGGTTCAGATCCAGGTTCAGATCCAGGCTCAGATCCAGGTTCAGATCCAGGCTCAGATCCAGGTTCAGATCCAGGTGCAGATCCAGGTTCAGATCCAGGTTCAGATCCAGGTTCAGATCCAGGTTCAGATCCAGGTTCAGATCCAGACTCAGATCC
Organism: Atherinomorus stipes; assembly: GCA_023101725.1. Taxonomy (NCBI): domain Eukaryota; kingdom Metazoa; phylum Chordata; class Actinopteri; order Atheriniformes; family Atherinidae; genus Atherinomorus; species Atherinomorus stipes. The sequence goes on from JALJCO010002799.1 coordinate 167,839, forward strand.
AGGTTCAGATCCAGGCTCAGATCCAGGCTCAGATCCAGACTCAGATCCAGAATCAGATCCAGGTTCAGATCCAGATTCAGATCCAGACTCAGATCCAGGTTAGATCCAGGTTAGAGGGATCAGGGGGCGCAGTCCAGGCTAGATCCAGGTTCAGATCAGGCTCAGATCCAGACTCAGATCCAGACTCAGATCCAGACTCAGATCCAGAATCAGATAGGTTAGATAGGCTAGATCAGGTTAGATAGGTTAGATAGGTGAAGTGGTGGTGTCAGGTTGTGGTGGGTATTAGTGGTTGGTGTGGTGTGTTTGTTGTGGCTAGATAGTTAGATCAGTTAGATCAGGTTAGATCAGGTTAGATTTAGATCGCTAATAGAGGGTTAGATGTTAGATCGATAATAGGTTATCAGGTGTCGGTTAGTCGTGTGATCAGTTAGATGTGTGTAGCTAGATCGGTAGATGGGTGTTGATCGGGGGGGGGGGGGGGGTTCAGATCCAGGTTCAGATCCAGGTTCAGATCCAGACTCAGATCCAGGTTCAGATCCAGGTTCAGATCCAGGTTCAGATCCAGGCTCAGATCCAGGTTCAGATCCAGACTCAGATCCAGGTTCAGATCCAGGTTCAGATCCAGGTTCAGATCCAGGTTCAGATCCAGGTTCAGATCCAGGTTCAGATCCAGGTTCAGATCCAGGTTCAGATCCAGGTTCAGATCCAGGCTCAGATCCAGGTTCAGATCCAGGTTCAGATCCAGGTTCAGATCCAGGCTCAGATCCAGGTTCAGATCCAGGTTCAGATCCAGGTTCAGATCCAGGCTCAGATCCAGGTTTAGATCCAGACTCAGATCCAGGTTCAGATCCAGACTCAGATCCAGGTTCAGATCCAGGTTCAGATCCAGGCTCAGATCCAGGTTCAGATCCAGGTTCAGATCCAGGTTCAGTTCCAGGCTCAGATCCAGGTTCAGATCCAGGTGCAGATCCAGGTTTAGATCCAGACTCAGATCCAGGTTCAGATCCAGACTCAGATCCAGGTTCAGATTCAGGTGCAGATCCAGACTCAGATCCAGGTTCAGATCCAGGTTCAGATCCAGACTCAGATCCAGGTGCAGATCCAGGTTCAGATCCAGACTCAGATCCAGGTTCAGATCCAGGTTCAGATCCAGACTCAGATCCAGGTTCAGATCCAGACTCAGATCCAGGTTCAGATGCAGAAGCAGATTCAGGTTCAGATCCAGGCTCAGATGCAGGTTCAGATCCAGGTTCAGATGCAGGTTCAGATCCAGGTTCAGATGCAGGTTCAGATCCAGGTTCAGATGCAGGTTCAGATCCAGGTTCAGATCCAGGTTCAGATCCAGGCTCAGATCCAGGTTCAGATCCAGGCTCAGATCCAGGTTTAGATCCAGGCTCAGATCCAGGTTCAGATCCAGGCTCAGATCCAGGTTCAGATGCAGGTTCAGATCCAGGTTCAGATCCAGGTTCAGATCCAGGTTCAGATCCAGGTTTAGATCCAGGTTCAGATCCAGGTTCAGATCCAGGTTCAGATCCAGGCTCAGATCCAGGTTTAGATCCAGGCTCAGATCCAGGTTCAGATCCAGGCTCAGATCCAGGCTCAGATCCAGGTTCAGATGCAGGCTCAGATCCAGGTGCAGATCCAGACTCAGATCCAGGTTCAGATCCAGGTTCAGATCCAGGTTCAGATCCAGGCTCAGATCCAGGCTCAGATCCAAGTTCAGATCCAGGCTCAGATGCAGGTTCAGATCCAGGTTCAGATCCAGACTCAGATGCAGGTTCAGATCCAGGTTCAGATCCAGACTCAGATGCAGGTTCAGATCCAGGCTCAGATCCAGAATAGATGCAGGTTCAGATCCAGGCTCAGATCCAGACTCAGATCCAGACTCAGATCCAGGCTCAGATCCAGACTCAGATCCAGACTCAGATCCAGACTCAGATCCAGACTCAGATCCAGGTTCAGATCCAGGCTCAGATCCAGGTTCAGATCCAGGCTCAGATCCAGGCTCAGATCCAGACTCAGATCCAGACTCAGATCCAGACTCAGATCCAGGCTCAGATCCAGGCTCAGATCCAGGTTCAGATCCAGGTTCAGATCCAGGCTCAGATCCAGGCTCAGATGCAGGTTCAGATCCAGAATCAGATGCAGGTTCAGATCCAGACTCAGATGCAGGTTCAGTTCCAGGCTCAGATGTAGGTTCAGATCCAGGCCCAGATGCAGGCTCAGATCCAGGTGCAGATCCAGACTCAGATCCAGGTTCAGATCCAGGTTCAGATCCAGAATCAGATCCAGGCTCAGATCCAGGTTAAGATCCAGGCTCAGATCCAGGTTCAGATCCAGGTTCAGATCCAGGCTCAGATCCAGGTTCAGATCCAGGTGCAGATCCAGGTTTAGATCCAGGCTCAGATCCAGGTTCAGATCCAGGCTCAGATGCAGGCTCAGATCCAGGTTCAGTTCCAGGTTCAGATCCAGAATCAGATCCAGGCTCAGATCCAGGCTCAGATCCAGGCTCAGATCCAGGTTCAGATCCAGGCTCAGATCCAGGTTCAGATCCAGGTTCAGATCCAGGCTCAGATCCAGGCTCAGATCCAGGCTCAGATCCAGGCTCAGATCCAGGTTCAGATCCAGGCTCAGATCCAGGTTCAGTTCCAGGTTCAGATCCAGGTTCAGATCCAGGTTCAGATCCAGGCTCAGATCCAGGCTCAGTTCCAGGTTCAGATCCAGGCTCAGATCCAGGTTCAGATGCAGGCTCAGATCCAGGTTCAGATCCAGGCTCAGATCCAGGTTCAGATCCAGGTTCAGATCCAGGCTCAGATCCAGGCTCAGTTCCAGGTTCAGATCCAGGCTCAGATCCAGGTTCAGATGCAGGCTCAGATCCAGGTTCAGATCCAGGTTCAGTTCCAGGTTCAGATCCAGGCTCAGATCCAGGTTCAGATCCAGGCTCAGATCCAGGCTCAGATCCAGGCTCAGATCCAGGCTCAGATGCAGGTTCAGATGCAGGTTCAGATCCAGGCTCAGATCCAGGTTCAGATCCAGGCTCAGATCCAGGCTCAGATCCAGGTTCAGATCCAGGTTCAGATCCAGGCTCAGATCCAGGCTCAGATCCAGAATCAGATGCAGGTTCAGATCCAGACTCAGATCCAGAATCAGATGCAGGTTCAGATCCAGGCTCAGATCCAGACTCAGATCCAGACTCAGATCCAGAATCAGATGCAGGTTCAGATCCAGACTCAGATCCAGGCTCAGATCCAGGTTCAGATCCAGGCTCAGATCCAGAATCAGATGCAGGTTCAGATGCAGGTTCAGATCCAGGCTCAGATGCAGGTTCAGATCCAGGCTCAGATGCAGGTTCAGATCCAGGCTCAGATCCAGGCTCAGATGCAGGTTCAGATCCAGGTTCAGATCCAGGTTCAGATCCAGGTTCAGATCCAGGTTCAGATCCAGACTCAGATGCAGGTTCAGATCCAGGCTCAGATCCAGGCTCAGATCCAGGCTCAGATCCAGGTTCAGATCCAGGTGCAGATTCAGGCTCAGATCCAGAATCACATGCAGGTTCAGATCCAGGCTCAGATCCAGACTCAGATCCAGGCTCAGATCCAGACTCAGATCCAGACTCAGATCCAGACTCAGATCCAGACTCAGATCCAGGTTCAGATCCAGGCTCAGATCCAGGTTTAGATCCAGGCTCAGATCCAGGTTCAGATCCAGGCTCAGATCCAGGTTCAGATGCAGGTTCAGATCCAGGTTCAGATCCAGGTTCAGATCCAGGTTCAGATCCAGGTTTAGATCCAGGTTCAGATCCAGGTTCAGATGCAGGTTCAGATCCAGACTCAGATCCAGGCTCAGATCCAGGCCCAGATGCAGGCTCAGATCCAGGTGCAGATCCAGACTCAGATCCAGGTTCAGATCCAGGTTCAGATCCAGAATCAGATCCAGGCTCAGATCCAGGCTCAGTTCCAGGTTCAGATCCAGGCTCAGATGCAGGTTCAGATCCAGGTTCAGATCCAGACTCAGATGCAGGTTCAGATCCAGGTTCAGATCCAGACTCAGATGCAGGTTCAGATCCAGGCTCAGATCCAGGCTCAGATCCAGAATCAGATGCAGGTTCAGATCCAGGCTCAGATCCAGACTCAGATCCAGACTCAGATCCAGGCTCAGATCCAGACTCAGATCCAGACTCAGATCCAGACTCAGATCCAGGCTCAGATCCAGGCTCAGATCCAGGTTCAGATCCAGGCTCAGATCCAGGCTCAGATCCAGGTTCAGATCAAGACTCAGATCCAGGCTCAGATCCAGGCTCAGATCCAGGTTCAGATCCAGGCTCAGATCCAGGTTCAGATCCAGGTTCAGATCCAGGCTCAGATCCAGGTTCAGATCCAGGTTCAGATCCAGGTTCAGATCCAGGTTCAGATCCAGGCTCAGATCCAGGTTCAGATCCAGACTCAGATCCAGGCTCAGATCCAGGCTCAGATCCAGACTAAGATCCAGGCTCAGATCCAGGCTCAGATCCAGGTTCAGATCCAGGTTCAGATCCAGACTCAGATCCAGGTTCAGATCCAGGTTCAGATCCAGGTTCAGATCCAGGTTTAGATGCAGCCTCAGATGCAGCCTCAGATCCAGGTTCAGATCCAGGTTCAGATCCAGGTTCAGATCCAGGTTCAGATCCAGGTTCAGATCCAGGCTCAGATCCAGGTTCAGATGCAGGTTCAGATCCAGGCTCAGATCCAGGTTTAGATCCAGGTTCAGATGCAGGTTCAGATCCAGGCTCAGATGCAGGCTCAGATCCAGGTTCAGATCCAGGTTCAGATCCAGGTTCAGATCCAGGCTCAGATCCAGGTTCAGATGCAGGTTCAGATCCAGGCTCAGATGCAGGTTCAGATCCAGGTTCAGATCCAGGTTCAGATCCAGGTTCAGATCCAGGCTCAGATCCAGGCTCAGATCCAGGTTCAGATCCAGGTTCAGATCCAGGCTCAGATCCAGGTTCAGATCCAGACTCAGATGCAGGTTCAGATCCAGGCTCTGATCCAGGTTCAGATCCAGGCTCAGATCCAGGTTCAGATCCAGGTTCAGATCCAGGTTCAGATCCAGGTTCAGATGCAGGTTCAGATGCAGGTTTAGATCCAGGCTCAGATCCAGGTTCAGATGCAGGCTCAGATCCAGGTTCAGATCCGGGCTCAGATCCAGGTTCAGATCCAGGTTTAGATCCAGGTTCAGATGCAGGTTCAGATCCAGGTTTAGATCCAGGCTCAGATCCAGGTTCAGATCCAGACTCAGATGCAGGTTCAGATCCAGGTTCAGATCCAGGTTCAGATGCAGGTTTAGATCCAGGCTCAGATGCAGGTTCAGATCCAGGCTCAGATCCAGGTTCAGATCCAGGTTCAGATCCAGGCTCAGATCCAGGTTCAGATCCAGGTTCAGATCCAGGTTCAGATCCAGGTTCAGATCCAGGTTCAGATCCAGGCTCAGATCCAGGTTCAGATCCAGGTTCAGATCCAGGCTCAGATCCAGGTTCAGATCCAGGTTCAGATGCAGGTTCAGATCCAGGTTCAGATGCAGGCTCAGATCCAGGCTCAGATCCAGGTTCAGATCCAGGTTCAGATCCAGGCTCAGATCCAGGTTCAGATCCAGGTTCAGATGCAGGTTCAGATCCAGGTTCAGATGCAGGCTCAGATGCAGGTTTAGATCCAGACTCAGATCCAGACTCAGATCCAGGTTCAGTTCCAGGTTCAGATCCAGACTCAGATCCAGACTCAGATCCAGACTCAGATCCAGACTCAGATCCAGGTTCAGATCCAGGCTCAGATCCAGGTTCAGATGCAGGTTCAGATCCAGGTTCAGATGCAGGCTCAGATGCAGGTTTAGATCCAGACTCAGATCCAGACTCAGATCCAGGTTCAGATCCAGGTTCAGATCCAGGTTCAGATCCAGGTTCAGATCCAGGTTCAGATCCAGGCTCAGATCCAGGTTCAGATCCAGGCTCAGATGCAGGGTTAGATCCAGGCTCAGATCCAGACTCAGATCCAGGTTCAGATCCAGGTTCAGATCCGGTTCAGATCCAGGCTCAGATCCAGGTTCAGATCCAGGTTCAGATGCAGGTTCAGATCCAGGTTCAGATCCAGGTTCAGATCCAGGTTCAGATGCAGGTTCAGATCCAGGCTCAGATCCAGGTTCAGATCCAGGTTCAGATCCAGGTTCAGATCCAGGCTCAGATCCAGGTTCAGATCCAGGTTCAGATCCAGGTTCAGATCCAGGTTCAGATGCAGGTTCAGATCCGGTTCAGATCCAGGCTCAGATGCAGGTTTAGATCCAGACTCAGATCCAGACTCAGATCCAGGTTCAGATGCAGGCTCAGATGCAGGTTTAGATCCAGACTCAGATCCAGACTCAGATCCAGGTTCAGATGCAGGTTCAGATCCGGGTTCAGATCCAGGCTCAGATCCAGGTTCAGATCCGGTTCAGATCCAGGCTCAGATCCAGACTCAGATCCAGGTTCAGATCCAGTTTCAGATGCAGGTTCAGATGCAGGTTTAGATCCAGACTCAGATCCAGACTCAGATCCAGGTTCAGATGCAGGTTCAGATCCAGGCTCAGATCCAGACTCAGATCCAGGTTCAGATCCAGGCTCAGATCCAGGTTCAGATCCAGGTTCAGATCCAGGTTCAGATCCAGGCTCAGATGCAGGCTCAGATCCAGGTTCACATCCAGGCTCAGATCCAGGTTCAGATGCAGGTTCAGATCCAGGTTCAGATCCAGGCTCAGATGCAGGTTCAGATCCAGGTTCAGATCCAGGCTCAGATCCAGGCTCAGATCCAGGTTCAGATCCAGGTTCAGATCCAGGTTCAGATCCAGGCTCAGATCCAGGCTCAGATCCAGGTTCACATCCAGGCTCAGATGCAGGTTCACATCCAGGCTCAGATGCAGGTTCAGATCCAGGTTCAGATCCAGGCTCAGATCCAGCTTCAGATCCAGGCTCAGATCCAGGTTCAGATCCAGGCTCAGATCCAGGTTCAGATCCAGGCTCAGATCCAGGTTCAGATGCAGGTTCAGATCCAGGCTCAGATCCAGGTTCAGATCCAGGCTCAGATCCAGTTTCAGATGCAGGTTCAGATCCAGGTTCAGATCCAGGCTCAGATGCAGGTTTAGATCCAGACTCAGATCCAGACTCAGATCCAGGTTCAGATGCAGGTTCAGATCCGGTTCAGATCCAGGCTCAGATCCAGGCTCAGATCCAGGTTCAGATCCAGGTTCAGATCCAGGTTCAGATGCAGGTTCAGATCCAGGCTCAGATCCAGGTTCAGATCCAGGTTCAGATCCAGGTTCAGATCCAGGCTCAGATCCAGGTTCAGATCCAGGTTCAGATCCAGGTTCAGATCCAGGCTCAGATCCAGGTTCAGATCCAGGTTCAGATCCAGGCTCAGATCCAGGCTCAGATCCAGGTTCAGATCCAGGTTCAGATCCAGGTTCAGATCCAGACTCAGATCCAGACTCAGATCCAGGTTCAGATCCAGGATCAGATCCAGGTTCACATCCAGGCTCAGATCCAGGTTCAGATCCAGGTTCAGATCCAGGTTCAGATCCAGGCTCAGATCCAGGCTCAGATCCAGACTCAGATCCAGACTCAGATCCAGACTCAGATGCAGGCTCAGATCCAGGATCAGATCCAGGCTCAGATCCAGGTTCAGATCCAGACTCAGATCCAGACTCAGATCCAGATTCAGATCCAGGTTTAGATCCAGACTCAGATCCAGACTCAGATCCAGGTTCAGATCCAGGCTCAGATCCAGGCTCAGATCCAGGCTCAGATCCAGTTGCTAAAGAGATCCCTCATCAGGTTTACAGAGATGTTATCTCTGATGAGTTAGATGCTAAAATAAAGTTTTTTTTTATCAGCTTTATTTAAACTATTTTTCTTGTAATGACTTTCAGTCGTCTTCAGGACCAGGTCTCTAGACTTCCTGAAGGACTTTCCAAAACTCTTCTTGGGATGTTTCCGTCTTTTGTTCTGTTGTATGTCCAGATGATCCCACACTGCTTCAGTAATTAAGAGGTCCGGGTTCTGGGGAGGATCCGTCCCTCCATCAGACCTGTAGAGGTCCAGGTTCTGAGGAGGATCCGTCCCTCCATCAGACCTGTAGAGGTCCTGGTTCTGAGGAGGATCCGTCCCTCCATCAGACCTGCAGAGGTCCAGGTTCTGGGGAGGATCCATCCCTCCATCAGACCTGTAGAGGTCCTGGTTCTGAGGAGGATCCGTCCCTCCATCAGACCTGTAGAGGTCCTGGTTCTGAGGAGGATCCCTCCCTCCATCAGACCTGCAGAGATCCGGGTTCTGACGAGGATCCGTCCCTCCATCAGACCTGTAGAGGTCCAGGTTCTGAGGAGGATCCGTCCCTCCATCAGACCTGTCAAGGTCCAGGTTCTGAGGAGGATCCGTCCCTCCATCAGACCTGTCAAGGTCCAGGTTCTGGAGAGGACCCGTCCCTCCATCAGACCTGTTCCCATTGGTCTTCAGTCCGGTTCTTGGGTCATGTGACCTACTTTGGTGTTTTCTACCTGTTCCCTTCCTGGAGAACGGCATCTTGACAGCCACGTTTCCATGGAGATCGTTTCTGATGAGGCTTCGGCCAGCAGCAGGTCCAGATGCAGCTCTCAGGTCCTGGTTGGGGTCTTTGCTGGAGGTGTTCCGGTCCTCGGCTGCACCAAACGAGGCGAGTTTTCACCGACCAGCTCCTGGAGAACCACCTTGGTGCTGCAAAACTCCTGTTTTCTGTCTGTTACTCTCTTTTCTTTGCCGTAGTCTTCCTCATATTTCTCTCCTCCACACGTCCTTGTTCCTACTCTCCACACCTGCAGAGCTTTAATCGTTTCTCGCGGAGTCGTTATGCATCTGGTTTTTCTTGCTTGTCAGACAGTCTGTCATCTCTCTGGTGTTGCCATGCCCCCCCTTTTTCTTTTTTCTTTTTTTGCTTTGGTGATTTATGAAGCAGCTCCCCCTGCATTGCCTTCAATTTTGGTCTGAAATAAGTTTTAATTTCCTCCTCTGTCTGCCGTGGTTGGAATTTAGATCCGCCATAAACACAGAACTACTGATTTAGCCTGTTAAATGTAGCTGAGGTTGTGTTTGAACACAAAGGAATCAACAACATTGAATTACAAGTTCCTTGATACTTCAATAAAGAGTTCGAAATAGATACAGATTCGGGCTGTGATAGTCCAAGATTTGTGATATGAAGATATTGAAAGATGACTTTGATCTGTTAAAAACTCTAAAATCAGATTAAAACATCTGCCAGCATCACACATCAAAGGCTGATTTACTGCAATCATCTCCTAAAACAGCGTTTAACACAATCTAGATGAGTTTAAAAGTGTGTTGCTTTTACAACTTAGAGAAGTTACGACACAAGAAAAATTCCCATGCCCCTCTGTTAGTGAGGGAGTTACAGCATCCCACATGGGAAATAAGGATATAACGTTTTAATTTACTTTAATTTAATAATGAAGCGCTCCAGGAAGTCTTGTTCTCCTCCTGCTGCCTTCATGCGAGCTGCAGAGGAAGGATTCAGGCTTTAATAACAGTGCAGTCAATAAGAAAACCAGATATTTGTTCTGGATTCCTCTTCAGGACTGAGTTTTTCTTCCCATCTTGAGTTTTATTCAAAGAAAAGCATCAGTGCGGACAACAAAGAAAATGTTCCTCTGATTTACTGAAGTAAATTCATTTCCCCACAAACGTCTTCCAGAAGAAAACCAGAAGTTGTGGCTTTTCTGTTGATGAAGTTGATGTGTTCGATATTTTTTGAGCAGGTTTGCTAGTTTTTATCAGTTTTTATTTTGAGGGAAAATGCTTAGTTTCAGTTTAGTTTTTATTAGTTTCAGTGTTAGTTTTAGTTTGGTTTTTGTTTTTTTGGGGGGGGGGGGGGTAATTATAGCTATTTGTCTGGTGTGACATTCAAAATAATCAGAAAGTCACTCAGAGTAAAACCGGTAGAGCAAAGTAAAGAGATTAAATAGAAATAGATTTCATATCAACCCAAAAGGCTGATGTATTAAATGAATTTACAAAAACTAAAACTCAGGATGTTTTAGCAATAATTTTAGTTAGGAAGTACTGGTCAATCACAATCGATGCACCGCGGGTAGTAGCAAAGGCAGCACGCAGCATCCCCAACGTTCGTAAACAGGGTTGCCACTGGATACCGCGCATGCGTGCTGCCTTTGCTACTATCCGCGGTGCTTCCCTGTGATTGGCCTGTACATCCGCAGCATATAGTTCCCCTATTGAACGCCACCTAGTCAGTCCTTTGATGTGAAATCGGCTTCTCGTTTGTACTCACTCAGAATGTGCAGGTCAGGAGACGTAATTGGAAAAAAATTTGAGTTAATTAGTTCACTTTCGCCAAGTGGTGCTAGTTGGATTCGCCAGATTCCAGCAACTACGCTAAGCTAAGCTAAAGTCAGTGCTGCCAGATTCAGAGAATGACTGAGTCGGGTAGAAAACGCTTTTGCCCACTTGTCCAACTCAGGGGACTGTGGGGGGGGGGGGCTCAATTTCGTCCAGAGGTGGCATATGCCTTTAAAGTTGCCACAGTGAGTGTGGAGGACAGTGCAGGGAGGACAAACATCCGATGCTGATCTTACATCTCAATATTTCTTAATGTAATAAAATATTCCTATTTTAGGGAGTGAATCCCAATGTGCAGATATACGGTTAAAATAAGGATGTCTGGATATTGGCTTCTTTACCAATATCCAATATACCAATATTTTCCATCTCTTAATTTCTGATATACGATATTAACCGTTACTGATCTCTGCAGACAACTGTGAGGTTGTTTCTCATATTATGAGAGATACAACTACATTCTGCTCCGAGAACAAAGATCCCAAAATATCCTTAACTCAGCCAGAGGAGTTCATTTTGGACATCTGGCTGCCAGATATCAGATACTAGCAGGTATCAGCCAACATGTGGCTAATTATAATGTTTCTGACAACTTGGTAACTTAATCAACAACTTAAAACCAGACATGAGATTTCATTGGTAGAAATACCACTTAAAAAAACCTGATACTGATATTTTCTGATGTCACATTTTCATGCCGATATCGGCCAATAATATCGGCAGGCCAATAATATCAGACATCCCCAGCTAAAATCCTTTCTGTTCATGCTTTATTATATAGTATGATGTGAATATTAATTTACTGTGGGATAGATAGATGGGAAGAGCTTTATTTTCCCCCAAATATACATTTAACAAAATATCCAGACCCTTAAAAGAGGTCAAATGAATAAAACCATGCTAAAGTCATAATGAAAAGTTAAAATAATTCCAAACAAAGAGTTCAAATTATAAGTAACTTAACACAACAAAACTAAACTGACCTAACAAACAGGAAACAGAGGAGAACATCAGTACTGGCTGAGCAGTCTTAAAAAAAGGAGACAAACAAATAAACTAATGTTTTGACGTCATACAACTATAAACGTGGATTTTGTTGTGAAAATGTTGTCAGAGGAACTTCAAAATGAAACCATTTTCATAACAATAGTGAATTTAATATAGATTTTTGGCTGATTTTGTGATTTTTGGATCGATTTACGACTGATACATCGATACAGTCATCCTCAAAATTATTTATATCCTCCAATAAAGAAGGAAAAAAAAATCATTGTCAGTGAAATAAGTTGAAATTGACAAAAGAATAAATAAAAAATTCTATGAAAATCATGACATTGATTTTGAATTGTGGTTCAACAGAAATGGTAAAAACAAACACACAAAAAATAAAACAAGTAAACAAGCATGATGGGACTCCAAAGCTAAAATGTTTTTTGAGTAACAATTTGAGACAATCACTGCAATCAGGTGTTTTCTGTAACGTCCAATCAGACGTCTGCACCTGTTGACAGGTATGTTGGTCCATGTTCATGGGAAAGGTGCTCTAATGTGTCTGGGACAGTTTTGTTTGTTTGTTTTTAAAAAAAAAAAAAAAAAAAAATCACTTCCAGCCAAAATTCAAAAGCATTATCTTATTTCTATAAATTTTCATTTTTATTTATCATTAGTTCCTTAAAGGAATAGTTCACCCACATGATGATGTAACTTTATTTTCCACTTACCCTCATGCTGAGCAAGACTGGGGCACTTTTTTAATATCTCAAATGCAGCTGGAGATCAGGAAGGCTTCTCGTTTCCACCCAACTTTCATATAATGGAGTTCGCCGGGGTCTGAACCAAAAAGGTGCATAAAAGTCCACAAAAACTTGGCAATATTCCTCCATGCTGCTCGTCCAATGTAATCCAAGTGTCCAACAGAATTAAATATTTCTGTTGTTGACTGTATATTTTGTTACACACTGCAAAAAAAAAAAATTCTGCTAATGGATCAAGTGAAATTTTCTTGATAAGATTCCTTGAAATAAGATGCATTTGTCTTAAAACAAGTTCTTATATCTCACGTAAATGTTTCTTTTTAGGTGGTTTTATCTTATTTGAGTGTGATGAGGTATTTTGACTAGAAACTAGAAAAATATACTTGGTAAGATTTGAGTTTTTGCAGTGTATTGGTGAAATTAAAGAGTTTTGCTGCAGATAATGCCTTATATAGAGGCCCATTCATTCTGCCCCATTCACTGCCATTGGCTATACAAAGATCTACGACTAATCTGAATACACTAGCGTCCAAAGGAGTAAGAGTGATGCAGAAATGTTACTGTGGGTAAATGCACATTTAAATTCCTAGAAATAAGGTCCATGTTGAAAGAAACAAAAGCTATCCTTTAATAACCCTTGGTCACCCCTAGAAATGTCGCCCTGTGAAAGGACTTCAGGGATCTTCTGAGGGTTTGCAGTGATATCCCAGCAGACCTCCAGTTCGGTCCATGCTCTGATGGGTTGGAGGTGTTTAGATGGAGAAAAGATTGGGATGACCTCAGTATTATTTAGGATGTCATAATCTTTTGACTGAGTGGTGTTTACTGGTCAGACTGGTCAGTGTGTAGGCCGCATGTTTCTGGTCAAACAAGTCTGTCAACATAAAGATGTGAAACTCAAAACATTTTGTTTTTGTACCACATTTGTACTGAAAGTATCTGAGGTGAGGAAATGGTGAGACAGTTTCAAAGACAACCAATGAGGCTGTTTTCTCCTGTGGAGTTATTTTTGTGACCACATACATAAAAAATGAAAAACTTAAGAGATTCATGTGTCAGGACAGATTCACGCACATCTGCCTTCTTTTAGTTTCTCTATGGCATCTTTTTTACCTCCAAGTTAAGCATAGAAACAACATATGTTAAGTTCATTTAATGATGAAGTTAACTGAGGAAAAAAAGGAAAAAGTGTCTCTTCATGTCTTTTTGACGTCAGTGATGAAGACGTCTGTCACAGCAGGCGATGAACGTGTGAACAAAGATGCCACCACAGTCAAACACTGCCCCCTGCTGGCTGATCATCTTCATTCAACAAACTGATCTGAGCTGGTCCACCATCCTCTGAAGGATCAATAATACTGTAAGTCCTCTGCTGGAGACATTTAGGTGGTAAGTATAAACTCGTGATGTAAATGAGCCAATTAAACAGATGAAAGAAAATGTTTTCATCACATCAGTTCTGGAGTTTTTCATGCTGCTTCTTCATCAGAAACAGCTCTCATTGACAAACATCTGGCTGGTTTAAGACAATCAGCTCTGCCAAATGTTGGTATGTAATAAACTATTTTCTGCGTTTTCCCTCCACCATTTCTGTTCTGCTTACATACATACCTAAATACATACACTCAAAAATAGAGGTACGAGACAGGAACATTTCAGTACCTGTAGGTACATTTTTTACAAATGTTCTCTCAAAAGTACAATATTGGTCTTTATGAGGCCAGAAGTACCTATATACTATGAAAAAGGGTCCAAAGTAATATAAAGTACAAATTTGTACCATTTCAACCCTAAGGGTACCTGCAGCATTGAAAAATGTGTGTAGCTTGTACAATAACTATAAATAGCAGTCCTTCTAAACAGTAGTATAATTATAGTTATTATATTATGATTTTCATAATAATCATAGTAGTCATAGCATTAATTATATGTATAATTCTATATGTTTTGGCCTAATATTTATATAATAATTATTCATTTATTATTAGCATCTTTGATTGTTGTCATAATCTCTTTTTTATTGACTTTTATTCAACATTTTTAACTAGTTTAATTGTACTTTATTAACTCATACAGCTTGATAAAGTACAAAAATAGACCAGGACCAAAGGTACAGAAATGTCTTTCAAAAAGGAACACCCCCAGCAACAAGCTTTGTACCCTTTTAAGTACAAACTGATACCTCTATTTTGAGTGTGCAGTCGATACGTTTTTAAAGGTACAGTATGTAAGAATTACATACATCCAGTGGTAAAGATGAGTGTTTGAAAGAAAAGATGTTTTCTTTCAAATGACTTCACATTCCAGCACTGGTGTGAACGTACGGTGGCCATTAGTGACCAAAATGCTCCCAGACATAAAGCTGTTTTCATGTGTGAGTAGATCCAGTGGTCTCAGGTGTAGCTATGATGAGTATCTACTTTTAATGTCTTTTAAGGTATTACTGATCCCAAACAGTGTCTAACTCCCATTAAGCAAAGGTGGTACAGCAGTTTTAAAGTTCAGAGATTTCTCACTTCTCACACATTGTTTTGTCCATTTAGGGACATCACAGTAAAAATGGTGGGCAAATATGGCAGCCTCAGTGGTGTAGTCGACGTGATACGCAGGTATACGCCGTATACTCACTAGAAAAAGTCCCAAATTGCCGTATAACCACTGAAAAATGCGCACAGATACGTATCAGCATGCTTTTGTTGCATAACTTTCCCGTTCAGAAATTCCCCTTTTTCTGTGTGAGGAAGCGGCACGTCTGAACCGAACGGGCTTCTGTCAAACCTGAAGCTCACGTTTCCTGCTGAGTTTGTGCCCTACGGTAAAAACCAGCCTTAACGAAGCAGTGAAGAACAGCAGCACGATCCGCCAACGCTGGTCAGCTGAGAAGAAGTGCGTCACATGCACAATGCGTGCACGTGCGTTGTAGATGGGACCTGGCAGCCTGGAGCAAGAGTCAGGTGAGGGGGGTTGAAACAGGCGTGGTTAGAGTGAAAAAACGTAAAGTTAGGTCAATAGTGGACAACGTTCAAAGCTGTAGAAACAGTTTAAATCTATAAGTTAAAATGTTCGTATAGTTCCATCCATAAAACTGACTGGTGTGTTAGATATAGTGAGATAAAACTACTGAAATAGTATGATTTTTGCTTCCTTTTTTACATTTTTATGCATTTTCTTAGCAGTGGCTGAAGTCTGTAAACAGTTCATTAAGGGGTTTCATCCATGAAGAGCTGCTCATGATATAGATACAAAAAAGAACGCTTGTATCATTAATTATAATTACTGAAATTTCTATTTACCTCCAGGTCATACACAAATACACACATATGTATATATACAAATACTACTTATAAAAGTCTACATTTGTATTTAGATAATACAGAACTAGTTTTTAATGATCTTAATTCAGTTCAATACTTTTTTTTCAGACACAACAGACGGTCTATATGAATTATGTGTTGCTGCATATTTAATACATAGCCCGATAAGTGTGGTGGTTCTTGAGTGGGACCATTAGAACAGGTATAGCTTTGTTTTTTTTTTAATTGGGGGGGTGGGGGGACAGCCACAGTATACAGACTAGAATCAACTAGACTACACCACTGGGCAGCCTCCATACTCAGAAAGTAGATATAAATGGCTCAGTCTAAGAAAATAAAAAAACAGCTATTCTAGTTCAGCAATTACACATCAGTAATTGATACACTAGCATATTGATTATACATCAATAGAAACACTGTTTTGAATTACATATCACTAGAGGTGTCAAAAATAGGCTCGAAGTAGAAAGTAGAAGTCCTGTCCATCAGATTTTCCAACCAATCACTGAACCAGCTGAGTTTAATTACTACCCTCTGCTGGGTAGATGAACTCGTTAGTGAAAACAGCTGTTCTAAATACTGGCAGATCGAAAAAAATGGCAGGATTTTCTTACTTTTGACACCTTTGCATGTCACATTTTTCTGCCATTGACCTTTGATTTTTTACATACTGTACCTTTAATGAATGAATGAATGAAATGAATGAAAAATACTTTATTCATCCCCAAAGGGAAATTCAGTATTGTAAAAGCTCACTTTTTTTTTTTTTTTTTTAATAAATAAACAAAAAGCAGTTAGTCTTGTTTTAGGGTGATGGTTGCTGGCAGGAATGAATTCCTGTTCTCTCCGTCCTACAGCGAACTTGCGCAGCCTCCCACTGAACACACTCTGTTGATTCTTCACCGTGTTGTGGAGAGGATGGGAAGTGTCCTCCATCATCTTCATCAGCTTGTGAAGCATTCTTTTTGAACGATCGGCTCAGAGTTATCCCCAGCACAGAACCAGCTTTCTTGATCAGCTTGTTTAGTTTCTTCAAGTCTCTGGTTCTGATGCTGCTGCCCAGAGATGGCTGCAAAGCTAATTGCACTTTCTACCACAGACTTATAGAAGATCTGCAACATCTTTTTGCAGACATTAAATGATTTTAGCTTCCTTAAGAAGTAGAGTCTGCTCAGACCTTTCTTGTAGATGTGTCACAGTTGCTTTCAATCGAGTCTGTTGTCCAGCTGAACTCCAGGTATTTGTAGTTCTCTACCACCTCCACCTCCTCTTCCAGGATGTAGACAGGACTATGCTGCTTATTCTTGCTCCTCCTGAAGTCAACAATCATCTCTTTAGTCTTGCTGGTATTTAAGATGAGCTGATTGTTACTGCACCATTTCACAAACTGATTGACAAGTTCCCTGTATTCGGCTTCTTGTCCATCACTAATACACCCACAACAGAGAGTCATAGAATTTTTGAGATGACAGGACTAGAGTTATACTGGAAGTCTGAGGTGTACAGTGTAAAGAGGAATGGTGAGAGTACAGTCCCTTGTGGTGCTCAGTGCTGCTGACCACCATCTCAGACACACAACCTTTCAGTCTCACAAACTGTGGTCTGTTTGTGAGGTAGTCGTAAATCAGGTGGTTGTGGAGGGGTCCACCTGGAAGTTATGGAGCTTCTGACATAGAAAGCAGGCTGAATAGTATTAAATGCACTTGAAAAATCAAAGAACATGACCCTCAAAGTGCTGCCTGACTGGTCCAGATGAGAGTGGGCTCTTGAAGAAGAAGATGATGGCGTCTTCAACCCCAAGCCCATTACGATATGCGAACTGTATGGGTCCTGAAAGGTGTTATTGCTTGTTGAGGTGAGCCAGTAAGAGTCTCTCCAGGACTTTATGATGTGAGATGTAGAGAACTGGTCTGTAGTATTTGGTTAGCTGGTTGTGGTTTTAGGGATGGAACAAGACAGGATGTTTTCACAGCACAGGAACTCTGTTTGTCTAGGCTGGTGTTAAAAAGGTGTGGAGAACGGAATAGTTGTTCTGAGAGGTCTTGAGAACTCTGGGACTGACACCATCTGGACCTGCAGCCTTGTTCCGGTTCAGTTTTTCTAGTTGTTTCTTGACCTGGTCACAGGAGACAGTCAGGCTGGAGGTGGAGGCAAAAGAGGTCTCAGGATGTCCTGATGTGGAGGGAGATGAGGCTGTGTTCAGGTCATGACTGAGGTGCAGGGTGACAGAGTGGAGGTGGGACAGGAAAGCTGTGAGCTCATGGAGGTTGTGTGGAATGTTGGGTTGTCGGCAGGGGGAACTGAACCTATTGAAGAACATGTTCAGTTCGTTAGCTCTGTCCAGACCTCCGTCAGTCTGGTCCCCCTTTAGCTTGAAGCCAGTGATTTTCTTCATTCCCGACCATACATCCCTCACGTTGTTCTGCTGGAGCTGGCTCTCCAACTTCTTCCTGAAGTCCTCCTTGCACTTCTTAGTCTGTGTTTTCAGTTGTTTTTGTGTGGTCTTCAGTAACTCCCTGTCTCCATCCCTGAAAGCTTTCTTTTTGATGTTCAGCAGCTTTTTCAGGTCACTGGTGATCAGGGTTTGTTATTGGGGAAGCACCTCACTGTTCTTGTTGGAACGATGCTGTCCACACAGAAGTTTATGTAATCTGTCACACACTCAGTCATGGTGTTGATGTCATCTCCATGAGGTTCACAGAGGACATTCCAGTCTGTGGCTTCAAAGCACCCTCTCAGAGCATCTTCAGCCTCAGTAGACCATCAGAATGGCCGACATTGATAATATCTTATCACTCCCTGGTGGGGAAATCATAATTATAATAATTGAATTTTAAAAAATATGTAAAAAAATCAAGTATCAAGTATCTAAATAATAATTATAAGATATAAGTATATAAAAATAAATATAAATAAATAAAATAAGCCAAGCTAGGGAGCCATTGCTGGTGTGTGTCTGGGAAAGTGTAATTAAAATCGTTGTTTGATCAGAGCCTCGTGGTCATGCAGGGACTGATGCTGGATTGATGGAGAAAAATAAACTTCCGATCCTTTATGACATCTTTAAACAAAGTTTTTTCTGACATAAACAGGATAGAACTCAGATCAAAACAGAAATGACAAAGCAATGAATGTTCCTGCTTTTACAGCAAAAAAAATTAATACAATCAGACAAAACATTAACAAAACACAGACGGACAAAAATACCACCTCGGTGAGATAACAGCTCAGAGAGACAGTTCAGCTCTAAAGCCATCTACATGCAGTCTGCCATACTTATAACCAGCAAACAAGAGACAGACACAAAAATAACAATAAACAAACTCAATGGGGGATTATCACGCTTCCGTGTTCCGTACTTCCGGTTTGAAACACTTAGACAGCCCACTTCCGGCCCAGTTCAATGTCCCTGCCTTACTTCGTAAATAACGTGAATAAACGCCAACCCCACTTAAATTTTTCACGGATTCCAGACTGAAGTGATAATAAGGAAGAAGTGGATCAAAGCGATTCTCCAGTGAAGGGCCGCACATTATAATACAACAACGTAGCATGTTTGTTTGTAGCCGGTGGGGCACAACACCGGCATGCTAGCATTAGCCAGCTAGTGTTTACTGACGTGCTTAACATTGTGCGTCTTAAAACACACATACATCTGAAAATCGGGTCTGTACCTCCCCGTTTCCAGTGGAACAACTGGGGACTGCCAAGAAAGGAGACGTTTTCAGATGCTTGTGTGTTTTCAGCCGCACAAAGTTAGTCACATCATCAAGCTGGCTAATGCTAGCCTGCTAACAGTAGCCTGCCGGCTACTACTCTGTTAAAGTTTGTGAATCGGATAAACACCAATGCCAAGTTTTCATTCCAGACTGAAGTGATGCTGAGGAAGAAGTTGATCAAAACGACCGATTCGCCGCGGTGAAGGACCGAACTTTATAATAAAACAACACACGTTTGTTTGTAGCCGGCAGGCTATACAGTCGTGTTAGCAGGCTAGCATTAGCCAGCTCTATGACGTGCCTAACTTTGTGCGGCTGAAAACACACAAGCATCTGAAAGCGTCTCCTTTCTTGGCAGTCCCCAGTTGTTCCACTGGAAACGGGGAGGTACAGACCCGATTTTCAGATGTTTGTGTGTTTTAAGACGCAAAAAGTTAAGCACATCAGTAAACGCTAGCTGGCTAATGCTAGCATGCTGTGAAGTGCGGCGGTGTTGTGCCCCACCGGCGACAAACAAACGTGTGTTTTATTATAAAGTTCGGCCCTTTACCGCGGCGAATCAATCACTTTGATCCACTTCTTCCTTAGTATCACTTCAGTCTGGAATGAAAACTTAAGTATGTTTGGAGTTTATCCGATTTAAACATTATAACAGAGCAGGAACGGCTGTTGTTAAAATGGCCCGGAAGAGGAAATGCCCAAATACCGGGAAGTTCCGGTAAGCGTGATAATCCCCAATACACAAATATGAATGGTTCATACACACACCGGCCACTTTATAAGGTTCACCTGTCCAACTGCTCGTTAACACAAATTTCTAATCAGCCAGTCACAAGGCAGCAATTGAATGCATTTAGGCACAAAGACATGGTGAAGACGATCTGCTGCCGTTCAAACTGAGCATCAGAATGGGGGAAGAAAGGTGATTTAAGTGACTTTGAACGTGGCATGCTTGTTGGTGCCAGACTGGTCTGAGTATTTCAGAAACTGCTGATCTACTGGGATTTTCCTGCACAACCATCTCTAGGGTTTACAGAGAACGGTCCCAAAAAGAGAAAATATCCAGTGAGCAGCAGTTCTGTGGGTGCAAATGCCTTGTTGATGCCAGAGGTCAGAGGAGAATGGCCAGACTGGTTCCAGCTGATAGAAAGGTAACAGTAATTCAAATAACCACTTGTTACAACCAAAGTATGCAGAAGAGCATCTCTGAATGCACAACACATCCAACCTGGAAGCAGATGGGCTACAGTACACACTGGGTGCCACTCCTGTCAGATAAAAACAGGAAACTGAGGCTACAATTCACACAGACTCACCAACATTGGACAATAGAAGATGGAGAAATGTTGCCTTGTCTGATGAGTCTCGATTTATGCTATGAAATTCGGATGGTAGGCTCAGAATTTGGTGTCAGCAACATGAAAGCATGGATCCATCCTGCTTTGCACCAATAGTCCAGGTTGGTGGTGGTGGTGTAATGGTGTGGGAGAGATTTTCTTGGCCCACTTTGGGCCCCTTAGTACCAACGTGGTGGTTTAACCACCACAGCCTACCTGAGTATTGTTGCTGACCATGTCCATCCCTGTATGACCACAGTGTAGCATCCTCTGATGCTGCTTCCAGCAGGATAACGCGCCATGTCATGAAGCGGGAATCATCTCAGACTGGTTTTTTGAACATGAAAATTAGTTAATTGGACTTAAATGGTCTCCAGATAGATCTCAGTCCAACAGAGCAGCTTTGGGATGTGGTGGAACGGGAGGTTCTCATCATGGATGTGCAGCCGACAAATCTGCAGCAACATTGTGATGCTGTCATGTCAATATGGAGCAAAATCTCTGAGGAATGTTTCCAGTACCTTGGTGAATCTATGCCACAAAGGATTAAGGCAGTTCTGAAGGCAAAAAGGGGTCCAACCCGGTACTAGCAAGGTGTACCTAATAAAGTGGTCAATGAGTTAAATGGTTTGACAAACGGGGGGGAAAAAAACTTTCCTTTGAAAACTGAAAATAAGTGAAAAAGAGCAATATGTCCAGAGTAAACTTTGAAAGACTTCAGCAACCTGAGAGCTTTTGCTTAACCACTCTAAAAGATGAAATGTTTTATTTTCTGCGTAAAAAAAACAATCTTTACGGTTGGTTTATGGTCCCTGCAAACAAAAGAACACCTCAGAGCAAACTTTGCATAGCGTAGAGCTAACCCATCCATCTTTAAACAAACTGAAATGAGAGAATAATCCCAACATATTCAGCTCCTGCACGCCTCGTTTCTCTCTTCTGTCATCATAAGACATGTTTGCTTTGAGTCTTCTTGTACGCCCAAATCTCATCCGTCCATCAACACCTCAGGGCCCAGTTCATACCTTACTAATCCGTTAATGAAGTTGCATCTGATGCGCATTTTCTGCTTTGAGAGTGTGGGAAGGTACGCAACAGAGGGTCCAGGCAGGATTTAATCCCCAGACTCCCGGGTGAGAGTCATGCACGCTAACCATTCAGTCAAAGGAACATCCCTGTGGCCAAGTAGCCAGGGAGCACGATCTATTGGAGGCATAGTGACAGGACCCCACACTGTCACAAGATACTGAAAATTCAACATCCCTTTAGCCACCAAATTTTCTGATTGGCTGGATGAAAATGGAAGTACTGGTATAGCTGTCTTTTGTGTATTTAAAAAAAAACTGTCTCTTGTTATTATGTGTCCTGGGGCTGTTTGTTTAGTATGTTTATTTATATGTTTTTATGATATTTCTCCTTGGACTGCGAGTCTGTAATAAAGTTGAATTGAGGAATTGAATTGAAAACACACAAGCATCTGAAGGCGTCTCCTTTCTTGGCAGTCCCCAGTTGTTCCACTGGAAACGGGGGGGGGACAGACACGATTTTCAGATGTATGTGTGTTTTAAGACGCACAAAGTTAAGCACGTCGGTAAACGCTAGCTGGCTAATACTAGCATGCCGGTGTTGTGCCCCACCGGCTACAAACAAACATGCTACGTTGTTTTATTATAAAGTTCGGCCCTTCACTCTGGAGAATCGCTTTGATCCACTTCTTCCTTAGTATCACTTCAGTCTGGAATCCGTGAAAATTTAAGTAGGTTTGGCGTTTATTCACGTTATCTACGAAGTAAGGCAGGGACATTGAACTGGGCCGGAAGTGGGCCGTCTAAGTGTTTCAAACCGGAATTTCGGAACACGGAAAAATGATAATCCCCCATTCCATGTCCACTGACATGCACCATGTCTTTTTTAACTGTCAAATGACAGAGGAAGGCCTGTACCACCACCTCCACATGCCACATGCACTTCACAGCAAACTACCGTGGTGCTGAATTGCTACCTAAGATGCAGCTTCTAGGTGTTTTACCAGACCACATGATGATTCATGGACGAAGACGTGATCATTAGACTGAGGACGTCTCTGTTTGAGGATGTCTTTACTAAAATGAAACACTGTTGGCACGTTGTTTTATATCCAAATCTTTATGGACGTTATTTATTGAGTGCAGACCAAGAAGCCGAATCGGGAAGCACATTTTATGGGCCCGTATAAATTGAACAGAGCTGAATCTTCCTGCTCTAATCCTGCATGTATTGGCCTTTATCTCCAGAGCACATAAAAATGATGCTTTAGGTTCATCTGGAGAGCATGTGAGCCTGTTTGATTTAGGACCTGGATAATATCTGCAGCTCCCACTGATGGATGTGCTTTATCCCAGGCCAAACCACAGAGGGACGTTAACCTTATGTCTGTTAGGTCCAACTGTTGCTGCATGCTCTGTTGAAGGAAATTAATTAAATAATTATAATTATTCTCAAACCTGTTAAACTGAGCAATCTCATGAGGATATATTTGTGTTTTGTCATCTTTTATGACAGTTTGGTACTTCTGGTGTGAATCGGGCTTGCAAACAGCAACACGAGGAGCCATTTTTAACTTCCCTCATGGGATTTTATATGTTTTACTGTCTGGCTTCAGCTGCAGCAATGGGATAGTTATGGTGAAGTTCTGGGAAGATGCTCCAGCACTGAAGAGCTCAGTGGGATTAAGGTCTAACTGATCTATGCAGCATCACAAACCAAAATGTCTGATGCACCTCGCAGCTCCTGCACGTCAGAGGCAGGATGTTCATCACACACAGCTGAGGGAAGACTTCACCTGTCGTCCTCTGCTCTCACAGCAGGGCGGACACCACCGTTACCGTGGAAATGAGGCTGGATGAGAAATTCTGACTCAGATGTGTTTTGTCTCTCTGCCTGTTATTTCCAGTTCCTGTTTGACTTCCCGATCCAGTTTCCTTTCAAGCCTAATCTCCACGAAAATATGTGGCACAGTTAGGATTAAATAACTAAATATACCAACGGGACTTACCGCAGAGCAGAATAGTTGTATAAAAGGTAAATTCATATTTTAAAGGAGAACTCAATAACTTTCTCACCTCAATAAATGCTTTTCAGAATTCCTGTGGGGCAAAACAAAGTGTTTACGGAGCGGTTCGATCTGAGTTCTGCTTTAAAAAGAGGTCAAACTTGAGTCTTAGAAGGGGAAAGCCATCTAATATCAGCTGGTTTAATTTATTTATGTATTTCTATTTTATGTAAATAATTAAAAATTGGTGGTTGTAGTGATCAAAATATGTAATAAATAGAAGAGTATTAGTAAATAATAATTATTATTATCATCATGATTAGTAGTAGTAGTAGTACACAGAAAAGTAAAAAACTACCGTAACTGTCAGTAATCTCATCCATCCATTTTCTTGCCACTTTTCTGAGGTCTCGCCAGTCAGGCGAGTTAAGTGAACTCTTTTTCTGCCCTTTTAAATATTGTGTGCTTTTTAGAGACTTGCAACATTTTAGCTTATCTGGGGAGGGAAGTGAGTGTGGGAGGATTTGAGCTGAGGTGGGAGGGCAGTTTTATGGACTCTAGAATTGCAGGTATCTTTTTGCAGTGCAACTATTGTGATTGCATGTCTTTTTGCAGTGCCTCCTGAAGAGGGTGGTGTGAACAGTTTCAGTGTGGGGTTGTGGTGATTTGCTATAGAGGCATTAGCTGCCCTGGAGTGTGGAAGGCTCCCATGGGTTGGACCCCTCCCCAGTCTTAGTCGAACACCTTTAATAAAGTCCTTGTATTACGTGAGTACTGTGTTGTGTGATTGTTTAAGGGCTTTGACATTTTGGGAAAGAATTTCTGCCTGTGGTGAACCTACCAAATTTATTAAACTATTATAAGCTAACTTACTAGCTTTCCCTCATCATGATCATATGTATCACGTAACATCTTGAGGTGCGCCAGGACACTTTAGTGGACGGACGCAGCGGTCCACCGTCCACTAAAGTGGCAGCAGGCATAGATTCTACTGCCACACTTTGCAGCTGCATTTGGGTCATTGAATTAGTATGAAAATAATTGCTTTTGGACATTTCAAAATAGTTATCGATTCGGGACGTGAACCATTGTGATGCATCAGTTTAATAATGAATTGGTACACTCCCAGTTCTTGTTATTACGATTTCGGTAAACAGTTGTAACAGCTGTGGGACTTTTTAAATATGGCGGAGCGGAAGAAGCAGAGATAATGCAAGGGGCGGGGCTTGCCACTACCAATCCCCAAACATCTACGTATTTCAGTTCCTATGAAACCCCGAAAAGACCCTGCCTCAGAGTAGGAGCCAAGGTTGTAATAGTTTTGGATTTTTAATTAGTTTCAGTTTTTATTTCGTTTTGACTTTTTGTTTTTCAATTCAGTTAGTTTTAGTTAGTTTTTTGAGCAGATTTGCTAGTTTTTATTAGTTTCTATTTTTGGAAAATGTTTAGTTTTAGTTTAGTTTTTATTAGTTTCAGTGTTAGTTTTTTGGGGTTTTCTTTTCAGTAAATTATAGGTGTTCGTCTGGTGTGACATTCAAAATCATCAGAAAGTCACTTGGAGTAAAACCAGTAGAGCAAAGTAAAAAGATTAAATAGAAATAGATTTCAAATCAACTCAAAAGGCTGATTTATTTTATTAATTTACAAAGACTAAAACTAAGGATGTTTCTGCAATAATTTTAGTTAGTTTTAGTTAGTTTTGTAAAGATATGATACAGTTTCAGTTCGTTATCGTTTTGTTAAAAACTGTCGTTTTTATTTCTATTTCAGTTAACTGAAATGTTTGTTCAATTTTAGTTTTCGTTTTTTTCGTTAGTTTTAGTTAACTATAATAACCTTGGTAGGAGCTAAAAAAGGTTCTAGGAACTGAGGACCGAGCTCCCTAGTTCCTAAATCTCTGAATGCGCAAAAAAGTGGCCTGGTTCCCAAAAGGTAATAGGAACTCCAAAAGGTTCCTACAGTCCGAAAGCACCTAATATAAGGCTCTTAAAGAGCAATCTTTCATCCACTCCGACCTCCTCCATGGCTCTGTGAGGAACTTCCCTGTTTTCATGTTTTGTTTCCAGACAGTAACTCTGATTTTATTTCCTCCCAGAGTTGCACTGATTTCCATTAATCTGACAAAAACTGGATGTGAGTGATAAATCTTTCTTTCCCCAAAGATCTGCTTCCCAGAGGAATCCAAAAGATGACTTTATTACACCAAATTCACATAAAAACTAACAAACCTCTGTGAGATAAGTGGCTGCAAAGTGGAAACCACAGAGGCTTCTGTCTTTTTGTGGTCCCAAACGGTGCAGATATCCAGCTTAGCAGCATTCATCATGACGTGTCACCATGGAAACACCCTTTACCTCTCTTGCTGCTTGGGTCTGGGTCAGAGCAGCATAACTCCCCATAAGCTGGTGGGATGAGCTGTCGAAGGAGAACCAACAGCCCGATGCTTGCCTCGATTGCTCGCCCTGACACGCCAGACCCCACCGATAGGATGACCACCGGCATCGCGTCACATTCCTCTCGTGTGCTAATGAGTTCGTCACAGCTCAAAGAAGAGGCCATCGCTTCCAATTAAGTTAAGACTGCGCGGCTCTGCTCGCCGTTAGCTGGACGACCGTCTCATCAGCCGGGCCGTGATGGACATGAAAGGTTCATTTTAGCACCATGATAAGAAATTTGTTAGAATAAAGGTGAGCTGAGAAAGATGTAATTGCAGCTTTGAGGAGTAAGAGAAATGTTCAAGGTTGATGGATGTTGTGCTGCCACCAAACAGAGCATATCTAAGAGAACCATGCCGGTAATTAAGACCGTGATCCTTTCACTGATGTGTTTTCATCACAGTTATTAAACAAAACTGAAATTACTAGAAGGGAGTGCACAGCCGAGCACAAGGTGAAATGAGTCAGGGAATACTTGCTAAACTAATTATTTTAACAAGATGGAAGACAGAAATTATAATGAAAAAGTTTAAAAGTTTCAGAAACTCAATGTCATAAACTCGTATCTTATCACAGTGAACAATTAGATTCTTTATTAGGATGTCATTTTGTAATGTAGCCTGTAACATCATGACACATGATAACCGTGCATCTGTGTAAAAAAACCTGTAGTAGTTACAGGGAACTAATACGCCTGTACGACCGGTGCCAGAGGTTGGTCCGCATTTCCGGCTGTAGGTCGGATCCATTTCCGCTGAGGGTTGGACTCCACCAAGGCTGCTCTTTGTCACCAATCCTGTTCAGAACCTTAACGGACAGGATTTCTAGGCCAGCCGAGGTGTTGGGGGATCCGGTTTGGTGGTCTCAGGATCGGGTCTTTGCTTTTTACAGATGATGTGGTTCTGTTGGCGTCATCGGGCCGTGATTCTAACTCTCACTGGAGCGATTCGCAGCTGAGTGTGAAGCAGCTGGGATGAAAATCTGCACCTCCAAATCCGAGACCATGGTCTTCAACCGGAAAAGGTTGAGTGCCCTCTCCAGGTTGGAAGTAATGGCCCATTTACGCTCCACGCAGAAGACAGACTGATGGAAAGTTTCATCTGTCATCTGCATAGGTTATGCACGTAATTTGGTGCGTTTTTGTGGGGCTTGTTGGTCCGTTACACGATGCAGAAGACGGAGTAATACGACCGGAAACCGTGGGGTCAGTGTTGAGCCGTGTAGCAGCTATGAAGGAACAAACCAGAGAAGAAGAACAGGAACTGGGACAAACACAACATTCTTGCCGGGGTCAAGTAGTCCAATAAAAGCAACTGAGGGGAGGCTGTGTAAGTGTGTCCGGAAATACACTCATATCTACGTTAGCGACACCAAGCGGTGTAACTGACATCAAAGCAGGGAAATTAAATATGAACTCAGCACAGCTGCCGAGTGGACAAACTGACTCATGAATCATGGATCGCAGAATGAAATGAAATGAAAATTAAATTAAATGAAAAATACTTTATTTATCCCAGAAGGGAAATTCGACAATGTAAAAAAGCTCTCTTTTTTTTTTTTTTTTTTCTTTTCTTTTTTTTTTGTTTGGTTTTGTTTTTAACAATATAACATTGATAATAATAATAATAATAATGTCAGTCGGTCAGTCAGTCTTGTTCTTTAGGGTGATGCTGCTGGTAGGAATGAATTTCTGTATCTCTCCGTCCTACAGCAAACCTGACGCAGCCTCCCACTGAACACACTCTGTTGATTCTTCACCGTGTTGTGGAGAGGGTGGGAAGAGTCTTCATCAGCTTGTGCAGCATTCTTTTTGAACGATCATCTCCAGCGGCTCCAGAGTTCTCCCCAGCACAGAACCAGCTTTCTTGATCAGCTTGTTTAGTTTCTTCAAGTCTCTGGTTCTGATGCTGCTGCCCGAGCAGATGCTGCAAAGCTAATTGCACTTTCCACAACAGACTTGTAGAAGATCTGCAACATCTTGACGCATGCGAGAAGACGCATGGAGTATGAAGGCGGTGAAGCATGTCAATGTATGATACGGACATCGTTATTTACATACATAAGAGCATAAATGCGCCTTAAAGAGGACATGTAATGCTCTTAATTCCCAATCTGAAACAATTCTCTGATATCTGAATGACATGTCAGAGTCCTACTTTGGTCAAATTGGCTCATAGTTTGAGCGCAGCAGCTCCTCTCTACCCTCCTAAAACAGCCTCTTCAGGCCTCAGTCTAATGAAATGAGTGGAGAGCTCAGCAGCAGCAGCAGACTCCACCCATCACTCCACCCTGTCTTCTTGGAGGTGGGTCTTTGTCGAGGTGATTGGCAGCTCAGGCTTCAATGGTGAAAACAGATGATTGCAAAAACAAGAGACAAGAACTGTAGCTTCTGGAACCATAGTGAGTAAGAAGCTGGTCCTGAAGCAGCTGGAGCATGAAGACTTCACCAGGACGATGTTGGTGAAAAGTTTATTCCTCTCATAATGTGTATTTACCATCCACAGAGCAGATTATGGGCCTCCACATGTCAGAGGAATAGAGCAGCTACTTTCTTTATAATATGTAATTTATCACTTTAGTACAAATATTTGCGTACATTTTTATAATTTCCTGTTTTCATTAAATAGTCTATCTTGTTAAACACTTCTTTTCTAACGGTGAGAGAACAAAACAGCTCAATACTTGGACCAAAGTTTTATTTAAAATGATGAACAAGAATAAAAACAGAACTTTGTGATTGACAACATCAACACTGTGGAACCCCACATTCAATTTCCATCAATTCTGATTTGACATCCATTAACTGTACATATTGCTTCCTATTATGAAGATGCTTTTCAACCAGTTTAATGCTATTCCTCTCATACCATACAAACTTAATTTATAAATTAAAATATCATGGTCCAAAGTAACAAAAGCTTTTTTCAAATCAATAAATATCCCAGTTGTAAATTTCTTTTTATCTGTTGCTGTTATTTCCTCAATAATATCTATTAAAGCAGTTGCTGTGGACCTATTTTGCCTAAAGCCATACTGACTTTCACTCAGCAAGTGATGCTTTTCTTAAAAAACTGTCTAACTTATAAACAAAAAGTTTTTCAAGTACTTTTGAGAACTGTGAAAGTCGTGAAACTGGTCTATAATTATTAAAGCATTGCTTATCTCCCGCTTTAAACAGCGGAATAACTTTTGCTGTCTTCATTCTGTCCAGAAATATCCCCTTTCTAAAGGAAGGTTTGGTTATACAATCAATTGTTTTTTTTTAATATGACCATGTCTATGCATCACAGTCCATGGAGGTCTTATTCTTAATCTTAGACATAATTTCAGCTTCACTAAAAAACATTGATTGTAGGACTCTACTTTCTCCTTTCCACTCTTCCTGTAACGAAGTTTCATGTGTCGTGATGCTATTTGCCAGATTCGGCCCCACATTTACAAAAAATGTATTAAATTCAAACCTCATTCATATTATACACTGTCTTATTATTGTTAATGAAATGTCCAGGCAGGACTGTGGGTGCTGATTTATTCTCCATTACCTTATTCAGAATATCCCAGGTACCTTTAATATTTATTATCATCTAACATTTCATTATAATAATCCCTCTTAGCCCGTCTCATAATCAACACCAACTTATTTTTATATGCTTTATACTTCGTCTCAGCAGTCTTTGTTCTATACGTAATAAAATCTCTATAAAGTTTGTTTTTCTTTTTACAAGCATTCACCAATCCCTTTGTCATCCATGGTTTTCTATTTTCATTTAGTTTTTGTTTGTGTAATACTATAGGGCATTGTTTATAATATGTTATATAAATGTTCAGAAAAGCATTGTAGGCAGCATTAACATCCTCCTCCACATTAACATCTGTCCACTGTTCATTCAGGAGATCATTCCTAAACTTCTGTGTTGCATCATTCTTTCTTATTCTTATATATCTACACCCAATCTTCTCTTTATTTCTCTTTAATTTGCAATCAAAAGTAACAAAAATTGGCAAGTGATCACTGATATAATTTATGACTAATCCACATTTAATATTTTCTTTAAAGCAACCAATTAAAATGTTATCAATTAATGTTGCTGATTG
The DNA here is from genome assembly GCA_023101725.1 of Atherinomorus stipes. NCBI lineage: Eukaryota > Metazoa > Chordata > Actinopteri > Atheriniformes > Atherinidae > Atherinomorus > Atherinomorus stipes. The sequence continues at coordinate 197,929 of JALJCO010002799.1, forward strand.
CTCTGTAATTCTGCTTTATCAATTAACAGGTATTAATTCTCTGCCATTAATTCAAGAAAATCGGTGGAGGCCTTATGATTGGTCATTTTCAGTAAGTTGATGTTATAATCTCCACACACAAAAAATGTTTTATTTTGGTTTACCCTACTCAATAAATCCTCCATCTTTTCTACAAACGTTTCCATCAGAGACCCAGGTCTCCTATATAACACGTAACAATTATATTATTTGTTTTTTCCAACTCAATTTCCATTGATATACATTCCATTTTATCATCAATTGCCATCGTCATACACTCAATTGGTTTACATTTTAAATCTTCATTCACAAATAATGCAACCCCTCCTGATCTCTTATTTCTGCTATTAATGTGATACAGTTCGTATCCATCGATGTGAAATACAACAAATCATTCTTCTTGTATCCATGTTTCTGATAAAGCTATCAACATAAATCTTCCTTTTAGAGTATCCAGAAAATCATTTATCTTGCTGAAGTTTTTATAAAGACTTCTACAATTGACGTGAATTAACAAAAAAGTGGAATCAAAAAGGATTTCTTCGGCAAATTGTTCTTCAGAATAATAACTACAAGTAGAAATGGATTTAAACACATCTTTCTGGATCAACATCACCTTTAAAATCATACAATTTATAATCACCCGAAAAACAAAGCTGCTCTTTTGATTCTATTATTTCTTATGCATGAGTGACTCATTTCTTTTACTTAAAGGTGCATTTCCACAATTATTTCATAATTCCTCATACCTTTTTTTGTTGTTGGCTCCTCATAAGCTTCTTGTAAAGTGCAGTCCCGCCATTCACAGCGCAGGCCTACTAACTTAGCTTTCAGTCTGAAGCCATTGCCCTGATGCTACAGCTGTGCAATTTTACGCCCGCTGATCCATTATCCATCCAGTATACTGAAAAATCCACTTTATCCGTGTAAACACATCTATCCAAACCCTGGTCCTCTTCCATGTAGTATGTCAAGATTGCAGTCATTCTTTGTACCTGTCCAGTTATTTCCACAACTTTAGACTCTCCCGGTTTACTTTACTCTGCAGTTCCTTATCCATGTTGCTTGTATCTTTTTAGCGTTTTTCAACATACGAGCTTGCCAAGCGATGTCTGCGTTCTTTTTTGTTAGGTAATCGTATACACTCCAGTGTCTTCGTCTCAATAAATCCATCTTGTGTTTGCGATGTGCAAATCTCATCACTATTACTGGCGTGGCTGACTTGGAACTTTTCTTTGGCATACCATACTTTCTTGGAATTGTATGACAAGCCACAATGCTGCCACTACGAATCGACATTCGCCGACTCTCCGAGAAGTCCACCATTTGCCGTTCCAATGTTTGCAGGTCCTCCAGAGGGTCCACGCTCCCAGACGCCGCTACGCCCTCTGTTCTTTCCTCCCGGGCCACAACTTGAGCATAACTCCGGTGTTTCGTTGTCAATCCAGTGATAATTACATCCTCCATGCGTGTATACTGTTCTAAATCAGCCACTCTTCTCTCTAAATCATTAATTCGGTTGTCTTTTGCTTTGATCATCTCTTCCAGAGTATTATTCTTTGCTTTGATTTCCTCCTTCACTCCATTGATCTTGCTGGTCAGGTTTATTAGTGTTTCTTTCAGCGTAGTCTTGATTTCCTCCATTTCCTTCTTTATTTTCTCCATATTTTCTCTTGTTGACATTTCTCTCTCTTTCTCTTTACCTTTGTTTTCTTTAGCTTGTATTTCGTGAAGAAAGCAATACTATTTCAAATAATTTCTTACCAAACATTTCAGGAGCTTAATCCAGATGTGACTTTTCTTTTCTTTGTAACTGTCAGACAATAAACGGGGGCTGCCTCTCCAAAAGATCACTTTGTGTCACGGTGATATATTAACCAGCACATCGCAGAAGCTTACCAGTTACATTTGGTCTTTCTCTGTCGTAGAGTCGTCCTGTAAGTAGAAGTCCATCTTTTCCCCCCGAGACCTCTGACGCTGACTGTCCTTGTTGATTCTGACAGTGAATCTGAGTCCAACTCTGGTCCCAAGACTTCCTGTGGTTGGAAGGCCTTTTCTTCTGACACCACCTGTGTGTCTAAGCCGGTTTTTGGCTTGTGGACTTTAGAGTCTGGTACCACAGATGGTTCTGACAGCTGTTCTGGTTTGGACTCAGCTACGACTGAAGTACAGCCTGGTTCGGCTACCAGATCCTGGATGTCGAGGTGGTGGCTGCCCGTTGCCATCTTGAGTTGGACAGTAAATTCTGCGACCTTCCACTCCAGATTCTGTATTGTTTCCTCCTGAGACTTCAGCTTCCAGTTCAGTTCTTGGTTGAATGAGATCTCCCTTTCTAACCGTTTCTTTAAATTTTCCAACTCAGTGAGGTTCTCAGCCTGGAGGTCTGTCTGTGTAACATCTGCCTGTGTAACATCTGCCTGTGTGACATCTGCCTGTGTGACATCTGTCTGTGTGAGATCTGCCTGTTTGACATCTGCCTGTGTGACATCTGCCTGTGTGGTATCTATCTGTGTAACATCTATCTGTGTAACATCTGTCTGTGTGACATCTGTCTGTGTGACATCTGTCTGTGTGGCATCTATCTGTGTCACATCCGTCTGTGTGGCATCTGCATGTGTGACATCTGCCTGTGTGAGATCTGCATGTGTGACATCTGCCTGTGTAACATCTGTCTGTGTGACATCTGTCTGTGTGACATCTGCCTGTGTAACATCTGCCTGTGTGACATCTGTCTGGTCTTCTGCGTTTGGTTCTTCGGATGTGTAACCCAGTTTCTCAGCAATTTTCTTGTATTTCTCCATCTCTTGTTGATAATATCTTCTGAGACGGCATTCTTTTTCATGTAGCCGGTCCATGTCTACTAACATATTCCAGGTATTTTTCGAACGTTTCTCTGTATTAATTCGCTTTTCCTTCTCCAAAGTCAGAAGTTGATTTTTCTTTTGCAGTCTGAACCTCATATCATCCACCTCATTACTTAGCTGGTTGTAGCTGGATTGTAATGCTTGTAATTCTTGCTGAGCTTCAATTCTTTTCTGTTTCTCTATCGTGAGAAACTGATTTTTCTTATGTAGCCTCGCTCTGAAATCCTGCAGTTGATTTCTCAGGTCCATTTCTGACTGTTGAAAAGATTTTTCTTCGACAATGTTGCCCCTCAGCCTCGATGTCTGTCTCCTGTAATCGGCCATTTCTGGTTTTCCTACAATGTGTCGTGTACTAAACAATCTTGAAAAGATTCAAAAATTGGTCTCGATACTTCTCACAGCTGTACTCAGCGCTAGGTCTGTCCACAATGAACTGAGCTAAGATCTGATCTCTGTATCAGTATATGTGCGTGATGTCATAAGTCCTTTAGATCAAAGGACTGAGAGATCTGATGTCATACGGAATCTGACATACTTGTTGCTAGGCAACCTTTTAAATGCCCTTTGTTGCTTTTCGGAACATGGAACAGGCAAGAAGGAATTTTAGAATTTCAAATTCAAGTTAAATGTAAGCAGATCAGATGACATGTTTGACCTGCTGATCTCAGATCAGATGACATGTTGCAATATCAATATTGCACTATGTGCAAGAATATCTTTATTCTTTCCAAGTTTGTGTGAAGTTTTCAATTTCCATTGATGGTAATATTTGTCATTATTATTTTGGTCTATTTTGAATCAGTTCTGGAATGCGCTGCTAGGTGGCTGCAGTTTGTAACAGCTCTCTCTTAGCTTTTGTGGGTTTTTTTTTTTTTTCAACTATAGCTGTCTTTTTTATTGACATTAAGATTAGGTTTTTCTTGGAGGATTTTTTTATGCTGGTTTGAAGGCTGTGCAATTCAGGAGATTTTTCCTCATATATTTGGCTTTTTTCACTACTTGTTATGATGTGTATCCATAGCAACAAAAAAAATTGTTTACCACCGGAATCAACTGTTAAAACTCTCCCAAATGAATGAAATGAATGAAATGAAATGAAATGAAATGAATGAAATGAAATGAAATGAAAAATACTTTATTCATCCACGAAGGGAAATTCAGTATTGTAAAAGCTCACTTTTTTTTTTTTTTTTTTTTTTTTTAAATAAACAAAAAGTCAGTTTGTCTTGTTCTTTAGGGTGATGGTTGCTGGCAGGAATGAATTCCTGTATCTCTCTGTCCTACAGCGAACTTGACGCAGCCTCCCACTGAACACACTCTGTTGATTCTTCACCGTGTTGTGGAGAGGATGGGAAGTGTCCTCCATCATCTTCATCAACTTGTGCAGCATTCTTTTTTGAACGATCATCTCCAGCAGCTCCAGAGTTATCCCCAGCACAGAACCAGCTTTCTTGATCAGCTTGTTTAGTTTCTTCAAGTCTCTGGTTCTGATGCTGCTGCCCCAGCAGATGGCTGCAAAGCTAATTGCACTTTCTACCACAGACTTATAGAAGATCTGCAACATCTTTTTGCAGACATTAAATGATTTTAGCTTCCTTAAGAAGTAGAGTCTGCTCTGACCTTTCTTGTAGATGTAGTCACAGTTGCATTTCCAATCGAGTCTGTTGTCCAGCTGAACTCCAAGGTATTTGTAGTTCTCTACCACCTCCACCTCCTCTTCCAGGATGTAGACAGGACTATGCTGCTTATTCTTGCTCCTCCTGAAGTCAACAATCATCTCTTTAGTCTTGCTGGTATTTAAGATGAGCTGATTGTTACTGCACCATTTCACAAACTGATTGACAAGTTCCCTGTACTCGGCTTCTTGTCCATCACTAATACACCCCACAACTGCAGAGTCATCAGAGTATTTCTGCAGATGACAGGACTCAGAGTTATACTGGAAGTCTGAGGTGTACAGTGTAAAGAGGAATGGTGAGAGTACAGTCCCTTGTGGTGCTCCAGTGCTGCTGACCACCATCTCAGACACACAACCTTTCAGTCTCACAAACTGTGGTCTGTTTGTGAGGTAGTCGTAAATCCAGGTGGTTGTGGAGGATCGACCTGGAAGTTATGGAGCTTCTGACATAGCAAAGCAGGCTGAATAGTATTAAATGCACTTGAAAAATCAAAGAACATGACCCTCAAAGTGCTGCCTGACTGGTCCAGATGAGAGTGGGCTCTCTGAAGCAAGAAGATGATGGCGTCTTCAACCCCAAGCCCATTACGATATGCGAACTGTAATGGGTCCTGAAAGGTGTTGACTTGCTTGTTGAGGTGAGCCAGTAAGAGTCTCTCCAGGACTTTCATGATGTGAGATGTCAGAGCAACTGGTCTGTAGTCATTTGGTTCAGCTGGTTGTGGTTTTTTAGGGACAGGAACAAGACAGGATGTTTTCCACAGCACAGGAACTCTGTTCTGTCTCAGGCTGGTGTTAAAAAGGTGCTGGAGAACCGGACATAGTTGTTCTGAGCAGGTCTTGAGAACTCTGGGACTGACACCATCTGGACCTGCAGCCTTGTTCCGGTTCAGTTTTTCTAGTTGTTTCTTGACCTGGTCACAGGAGACAGTCAGGATGGAGGTGGAGACAGAGGAGGTCTCAGGATGTCCTGATGTGGAGGGAGATGAGGCTGTGTTCAGGTCCATGACTGAGGTGCAGGGTGACAGAGTGGAGGTGGGACAGGAAAGCTGTGGGCTCATGGAGGGTGTGTGGAATGTTGGGTTGTCGGCAGGGGGGAACTGAACCTATTGAAGAACATGTTCAGTTCGTTAGCTCTGCCCAGACCTCCGTCAGTCTGGTCCCCCTTTAACTTGAAGCCAGTGATTTTCTTCATTCCCGACCACACATCCCTCACGTTGTTCTGCTGGAGCTGCTCTCCAACTTCTTCCTGTCGTCCTCCTTCACTTCTTAGTCTGTGTTTTCAGTTGTTTTTGTGTGGTCTTCAGTAACTCCCTGTCTCCATCCCTTAAAGCTTTCTTTTTGATGTTCAGCAGCTTTTTCAGGTCACTGGTGATCCAGGGTTTGTTATTGGGGAAGCACCTCACTGTTCTTGTTGGAACGATGCTGTCCACACAGAAGTTTATGTAATCTGTCACACACTCAGTCATGGTGATGATGTCATCTCCATGAGGTTCACAGAGGACATTCCAGTCTGTGGCCTCAAAGCACCCTCTCAGAGCATCTTCAGCCTCAGTAGACCAGGTTTTAATCGTCCTCCTAATGACTGGTTGCTGCTGAACGATGGGCTTGTAGGTGGAGGTGAGAAGAACCAGATTATGATCAGATCTTCCTAGAGGAGGCAGGGCAGAGGAGCTGTATGCATTCTTTGTATTTGCATAAAATAAGTCCAACATCTTATTTTCTCTGGTGGAGCAGCTGACAAACTGCTGGAAAGTTGGCAACGTAGCAGAGAGGGAGACGTTGTTGAAGTCTCCAGAGATCGCCATGAATGAGTTTGGATGCTGTGTTTGTAGTTTAGCCACGACGGAGCTGATGACATCACAGGCTGTCTCTGGTGCGGTACCTGGTATTATATAAACCGCTACCAGAATAACACAGGCAAACTCTCTGGGTAAATAATATGGACGGAAACTCACAGCCAACAGTTCAATGTCTCTTGTGCAGATCTTCTCCTTGACAGTGACGTGTCCTGGATGACACCAGCGCTGACTGACCAGCACTGCAATTCCGCCTCCCTTCCGCTTCCCGCTGAGCTGTATATTTCGGTCTGCACGGACCGTCTTGAAGCCGTGTACAGACGCATTACAGTCCGGGATGTGTTCGTGCAGCCATGTCTCAGTGAAACACATGATACTGCATTCTCTGTACTCTTTCTGAGACCTTGTTAGCACTTCGAGCTCGTCCATCTTGTTAGCTAGCGATCTCACGTTACCCATCACAACAGTTGGAAGAAACGGTTTAAATCTCCACCGTTTTTCTCTCTGCCTTACCCCTGCCCTGCATCCTCTTGTCTTTCTCCTTAACTCCACTGGGATTTGACATGTTATTTCGCTGAAAATCTTGATTTGGGAGAGTTTTAACAGTTGATCACGGTGGTAAACAATTTTTCCGTTGCTATGGATACACATCATAACAAGCAGTGAAAAAAGCCAATATACGAGGAAAAATCTCCCGAATTGCACACCGTTGAAACCAGCATAAAAAATCCTCCAAGAAAAACCTAATCTGACGAATAATGTCGATAAAAAAGACAACTATATTAGAAAAAAACACAAAAGTTAAGGGAGAGCTTTCACAAATTGCAGCTACCTAGCAGCGCATTCCAGAATTAATTAATTCAAATTCAAATCAAGATTTTCAGCTAAATAACAGGTCAAATCCCAGTGGAGTTAAGGAGAAAGACAAGATGCAGGGCAGGGGTAAGGCAGAGAGAAAAACGGTGGAGATTTAAACCGTTTCTTCCAACTGTTGTGATGGGTAATGTGAGATCGCTAGCTAACAAGATGGACGAGCTTGAAATGCTAACAAGGTCTCAGAAAGAGTACAGAGAATGCAGTATCATGTGTTTCACTGAGACATGGCTGCACGAACACATCCCGGACTGTAACGCGTCTGTACTCGGCTTCAAGACGGTCCGTGCAGATCGAAATAAACAGCTCAGCGGGAAGCTAAAGGGAGGCGGATTGCAGTGCTGGTCAATCAGCGTTGGTGCCATCCAGGGCATGTCACTGTCAAGGAGAAGATCTGCACAAGAGACATTGAACTGTTAGCTGTGAGTTTTCGTCCATATTATTTACCCAGAGAGTTTGCCTGTGTTATTCTGGTAGCGGTTTATATAATACCAGGTACCGCACCAGAGACAGCCTGTGATGTCATCAGCTCTGTCGTGGCTAAACTACAAACACAGCATCCAAACTCATTCATGGCGATCTCTGGAGACTTCAACAACGTCTCCCTCTCTGCTACGTTACCAACTTTCCAGCAGTTTGTCAGCTACTCCACCAGAGAAAATAAGATGTTTGACTTATTTTATGCAAATACTACGACTGCATACAGCTCCTCTGCCCTGCCTCCTTTAGGAAGATCAGATCATAATCTGGTTCTTCTCACCTCCACCTACAAGCCCATCGTTCAGCAGCAACCAGTCATTAGGAGGACGATTAAAACCTGGTCTACTGAGGCTGAAGATGCTCTGAGAGGGTGCTTTGAGGCCACAGACTGGAATGTCCTCTGTGAACCTCATGGAGATGACATCAACACCATGACTGAGTGTGTGACAGATTACATAAACTTCTGTGTAGACAACATCGTTCCAACAAGAACAGTGAGGTGCTTCCCCAATAACAAACCCTGGATCACCAGTGACCTGAAAAAGCTGCTGAACATCAAAAAGAAAGCTTTCAGGGATGGAGACAGGGAGTTACTGAAGACCACACAAAAACAACTGAAAACACAGACTAAGAAGTGCAAGGAGGACTACAGGAAGAAGTTGGAGAGCCAGCTCCAGCAGAACAACATGAGGGATGTGTGGTCGGGAATGAAGAAGATCACTGGCTTCAAGTTAAAGGGGGACCAGACTGATGGAGGTCTGGACAGAGCTAACAAACTGAACATGTTCTTCAATAGGTTCAGTTCCCCCTGTCGTAGCGCAACCCTTCTGGTAGCTAATCAGAAGTGCTGTTCATTTAAGAATAATAGAAGAGAACTAATGTTGACTTTTGTCATCGTACAGACCTTAAGTGTGGATGTCAGCAGCGTGGTGTTTGCAGTCAGGCACCTCGTTGGTCAGCCTGCTAGCAGTGGCTGAGCCAAGATGATGCAGCGGTGAAGAATCACAGACGCGTCGCTTAAGGTTACACGTTTATTACAATATAACTGGTCAAATACGGCAAAGGACTGTGTGTCAGACCCTGTACGTGTCTCAGCGGTCAAAACGGAGTCCCCAGGTCCAGCTGTCTGTAGTCCGCGCTCGCTCTTGCTCACGTTCCGAAGGACCCCGTCTTCCTGTTTACTGTGATGCTTTATAGGAACCTGTCAAACCCCTCCCCACCTGATATTCAGTCTGGTGTGAGTAGTCTGTGAAAGACACGTCAGCTTGGGATCTAGGTTCATAATTTGTCATGTCGCCCTAATTTATCAGTCGTCCTTGTCCTTGTCATAATCTTAACAGTATATATCTATAGAGTCAGACTGTCTGCCACCACACCCCCCATGCCGACAACCCAACACACCACACACCCTCCATGAGCCCACAGCTTTCCTGTCCCACCTCCACTCTGTCACCCTGCACCTCAGTCATGGACCTGAACACAGCCTCATCTCCCTCCACATCAGGACATCCTGAGACCTCTTTTGCCTCCACCTCCAGCCTGACTGTCTCCTATGACCAGGTCAAGAAACAGCTAGAGAAACTGAACAGGAACAAGGCTGCAGATCCAGATGGTGTCAGTCCCAGAGTTCTCAAGACCTGTTCAGAACAACTATGTCCGGTTCTCCAGCACCTTTTTAACACCAGCCTGAGACAGAACAGAGTTCCTGTGCTGTGGAAAACATCCTGTCTTGTTCCTGTCCCTAAAAAAACACAACCAGCTGAACCAAATGACTACAGACCAGTTACAGACCTGACATCTCACATCATGAAAGTCCTGGAGAGACTCTTACTGGCTCACCTAAACAGGCAAGTGAATACCTTTCAGGACCCATTACAGTTCGCATATCGTAATGGGCTTGGGGTTGAAGACGCCATCATCTTCCTGCTTCAGAGAGCCCACTCTCATCTGGACCACTCAGGCAGCACTTTGAGGGTCATGTTCTTTGATTTTTCAAGTGCCTTTAATACTATTCAGCCTGCTTTGCTACAGATCTGGGCATGAAAAAGTTCCCCTTTCAGCCGACTGCCAGCCACTTAGCAGCCACTTGTCTGCTAATTCAATCGCACAGAGAAACACCTGTGTGCCCAGGGGAAACAATTTCAGAGCATAAATGAATACCCGGAACAAGGATGTTTCCACACGCCAAGTTTGGACACCGTACGTGATGCCGTATTTGCGGGACAAGTCGTTCAGCCAGTGAGAGTGCAGTAGTTCTGGCAGAAAAAAGGAGGAACTTTTTCATGCCCAGATCTGTATGTCAGAAGCTCCATAACTTCCAGATGGATCCCTCCACAACCACCTGGATTTACGACTACCTAACAAACAGACCACAGTTTGTGAGACTGAAAGATTGTGTGTCTGAGATGGTGGGCAGCAGCACTGGAGCACCACAAAGGACTGTACTCTCACCATTCCTCTTTACACTTTACACCTCAGACCTCCAGTACAACTCTGAGTCCTGTCATCTGCAGAAATACTCTGATGACTCTGCAGTTGTGGGGTGTATCAGTGATGGACAAGAAGCCGAGTACAGGGAACTTGTCAATCAGTTTGTGAAATGGTAACAGTCAGCTCATCTTAAATACCAGCAAGACTAAAGAGATGATTGTTGACTTCAGGAGGAGCAAGAATAAGCAGCATAGTCCTGTCTACATCCTGGAAGAGGAGGTGGAGGTGGTGAAGAACTACAAATACCTGGAGTTCAGCTGGACAACAGACTCGGCTGGAAATGCAACACTGACTACATCTACAAGAAAGGTCAGAGCAGACTCTACTTCTTAAGGAAGCTGAGATCATTCAACGTCTGCACCAAGATGTTGCAGATCTTCTACAAGTCTGTTGTGGAAAGTGCAATCAGCTTTGCAGCATCTGCTGGGGCAGCAGCATCAGAACCAGAGACTTGAAAAAACTAAACAAGCTGATCAAGAAAACTGGTTCTGTGCTAAGAATAACTCTGGAGCCGCTGGAGCTGATTGTTCAAAAAGGAATGCTGCACAAGCTGATGAAGATGATGGAGGATTCTTCCCATCATCTCCACAACACGGTGAAGAATCAACAGTGTGTTCAGTGTGAGGCTGCGTCAGGTTCACTGTAGGACGGAGAGATACAGAAATTCATTCCTACCAGCAGCATCGCCCTGAAGAACAAGACTGACTGACGGATTTTTGTTATATTATAATTTCATATAATGTTATATTGTTTAAAAAAAAAAGAGTGAGCTTTTACAATACTGAATTTCCCTTCTGGGATGTATAAAGTATTTTTCATTCATTTTCATTCTTTCATTTGTATAAATGGGAGTTGGGTATAATGTACTGTACTGTTTTCTTCCACTTATCTGGGGTTGGGTCATGGGGGCAGCTGCTTAAGCAGTGAAGCTGAGACGTCCCTCTCCCCAGGCACAGCCACCAGCTCATCCAGGGCGGCGGGCTCTGTTTGCTTGATATTGTGCTCTTATTGGAGCAATTGAAATACGTAGAATGATAGAACTACGTAGAATGATAAGCTGCTGTCTGATTCAACCGTTTCTGAACAGAGAGACAAAGCTGACAGACCATAAACAGGAACTTTGATTCTCACTCTGGACATTCACATGGCCTAATCAGTGCACAACAGATTATATTATACCTCCAAAACCCCAGAAAAGTTCAATTTAATGTCATGGCACCTTTAAGAGTGCTTTATAAAGAACATGAATTTGAACTTGAGGTTGACAGGCCCATCGGTGTGGACTCTGCATCGGTCTGTCGTGGTGAAGAAGGAGCTGAGCCAGAAGCTGAAGCTCTCGATTTACCGGTCAATCTATGTTCGAGGGCAAACCTCAGAGAATACTGTAGGTTTGCTGGTTGAGGCGGCTGATTGGACTATGATTTCTTTTAGAGAATCAAGGGTGCTTTGAAAGAAAGACTATTTCTTCCTTGGATACTTCCTTTAATAAAGGGCTTCATCGTCACAGTACAACGCAAAGGCATGTTTGTTTGTGTTTGTGGTCTGAAAAGAAATAAAACTGCATCACAAAATACTCAGCATATTATTTAGCAATAAACATTTTAACATTAATAGTCACAGAACTTGCTTAACAGCCTTATGTGGAATGCAGACTACTGTAAACAATGTAACATTTTCTCCTAAGCCTGGTCACAAATCACAAATAACTGATAAGAAACATTGGCATATTAAATGCACAGCAACTAGCCTGCAATACTGACACACAGATGATTTATTTAACCTAAACTCCCATATTTAAATATAAGAACACAAATTGGAATAAGTTTTAAAAATATCTAGAGCAAGAAGTAAACAGCACTTACATTTCTTCAAAAACGCACACATTATTATGGAAACAGTCCGTACAGCTGCGTCTGGTCTGCCTGCTGCAGTCTGCTGCTTGCCTGTGTGGCTGGACATGTCCGGATTCGTTCCAGACAGCATTTATTCTTGCTCCAGCAGAGGGTGCTCTCAGGCTCTGACCTGTGGGGCTTTCTCACAATCTACGTTCCTAACACCACCTTTGGTCAAGAGCTGTATGTCAAGACTGAAAGAGCGAGATCGTGCGTACAAGCGGCCGAAATGAGTTTCCTCTGCAGGGTTCTCCCTGAGAGATAGGGTGAGCAGCTCGGTCATCTGGGAGATGCTCCTGCGCATCGAAAGGAGCCAGATGAGGAGGCTCGGGCATCTGGTCAGGATGCCTCCCTGTTGAGGTGTTCTGGGCACACCCCACAGGGATGAGGACCCAGAAAGACCCAGGACACACTGGAGGCACTACATCACCTGGCCATAATCCCGGCTTCGGTGTTTAGGCAGCTGCCCCCTGCACGACCAAATCCTGGATAAGCAGAAGAAGATGGAACAGTTTACAGTTTATGAAAGAAATGGTTGCGCTACAGCACCCGGGATTTCAGTGACACAAAACTGTCATATAGCTGAATTTAGCCCATAGACTGTATATAATTACTGGACGTAGCTTCCGGTCTCTTCTGAATAGAGAAATGTGAAGCCAGTTGGGCGTGTCTTACCGTCGCCATCTTGCCGTGTCACGTACGTCGTCACTCCAGGAAAATCCTAAAATGGGCACAGCGCGGCCGCGGGACAAATGATTGACAGCTGACGTACTGTGGGCTAAACGCTAACTGAGCTAACACGAAACTAAGAGGAGCTAACAAAGATAAGCCCCCTAAGCGGCATGGTTAAGGTAAGACATGCTTAGACTTGCAATTTGCTGACTAAACACCGCCGTTGTGCGACTCTGTAACAAACTGAGACCTTATTAAGAGCAAAGAAGGAGCTAACTAGGAGCCTCCGGTCGGCAGGCGGAGCTTCCGGTCTGTCATAAGGACACGCCCTTAATTATGTGTAATTTGAAGAATAAATAACATCTAAACGAATGAGTTATAAAAAAATTCACCCCCCTCACAGTTGACATGAAGGTAAACGTGACCTAATAAACCTAAAATGATTTTTTGAACCAGGCTGTAAACCTGTTTATTTCTGCTGTGAAGTCGGCGTTTTTAACATGGGAGTCTATGGGGATTTGCTCGCTCTTGGAGCCAGCCCCTAGCGGATGAAGGGAGGATTACACTAAATACAATGCGGAAGAGAGCTTCACTGTTCTGAGGCGGAGTTTGCCCCTTGATTTAGCCATTTACTGTAACCAAAACAGCCAATTCAAGACATGAGTTTCGTCTGGAGAATCGTGCACGGGTGTGAGATGTGTGTGTTATTTCATGCACGTCAAGTGAGAGGTGAGCATAAAGGAGAGTTACTGGGGAAAACAGTTGGTAGCGGGCCTTACAGTTCAAACTAAACTGTTCTCCTCATTCATGGTTCAATACTATGCAGAATCAGGTATAGCTCCTTTAATTCATATGGTCACACCAAGAGGCAAACTCCGCTGGAAAAGAGTAAAGCCCAGAAGTTAAGTTAAATATTTGTAGTTCTCCCTTTATCCACTCAGGGCTGCAAAACAGAGCAAATCGCCATAGATTCCCATGTTAAAAATACCAACTTCACAGCGGAAATAAACATGTTAACAGCAAAATAAACACGTTTACAACAGAAATAAACATGTTTACAGCAGAAATAAACACATTTACAGCAGCAATAAACATGTTTTCAGCAGAAATAAACACATTTACAGAAGAAATACATGTTTACAGCAGAAATAAACATATTAACAGCAGAAATAAACACATTTACAGGAGAAATAAACATGTTAACAGCAGAAATAAACATATTTACAGCAGTAATAAACATGTATACAGCAGAAATAAATAAGTTTACAGCAGGAAAAAACATGTTTACAGCCTAGTTCAAACATCGTTTTAGGTTTAATAGGTCAAGTTTAACTTCATGTCAACTGTGAGGGGGGTGAATTTTTTTTTTTTTTTTTTATAAAGGTTGAAGGTTAAAGGTTGAATATGGAATATGGACAGAACAGCGACATCACGTGTGTCTAGGTTGTAGTTGCAAAAGCAGAAAAACAACTCCAGCCGCTGGGATGCCAGACTCACTGCCGATACGCAAGTGACCAACAGTCTGCAGCATGTCCAACAAGTAACATTAGCCATGTTAGCAAACAAGTTAGCTTACCGATCCAGGAGGAAAGTCGCCATTTCCGTGTTTTGACGCTGGAAAACGTTTATGTGGGTCCATTTAGTGTCGTCTTCACCTAAATTTACTCCAGGTTTTGCTCTTCTCAGGTCACTCCTCCTCAGAAACAGATAACAACATCTCCAGGGCTCTGAAGCAGCTGCTTCACTCGTCATCTCCACGGTTTTCCCCTGTACAAGCCTGACTATGACCGAAATATTGATTCCACACAGAGGTCATATTTGGCAACCTGCAATGGCGGCATGTATTGGCTTGTAGACGTAAATAAAATGCCATTATCGAACTCGTTAAAAATTTATTTTATAATTATTTTAAGGCTAAATACAATTTTTCTAGGAAATGTTGTACTTTCATTCTGTACACCCCCAAACGACCTGTGGAGGTATTATTTTTTTTTAAATATAGCTTTTAATAAAAATCCATATTCAACCTTTAAGATGTTATTTAGGGGGCGTGTCCTTTTGATTGACAGTCTGCAGCCCGAATGCCAATTTTCGCCGTGGAGGTTAATAGTTAATAATAATAATGGATTAGATTTATATTGTGCTTTTTCTTGCAGGGAACTCAAAGCGCTCACAGTAGTTCCATTATTCTTTCACTCCTCAGTCATACGTGGTGATGGTAAGCTACGTATGTAGCCACAAATGCCCGGGGGCAGACTGACCACACACATTCACACCCCTGCTAGCTCCCTGCTAGCTCCCAGGAAAGCCTCAGCCTGTAGCAGAGTTGCACAACAGCGGTTTTTAGCTGGTTAACAGCAAGTCTGAGCGTGCCTTACCTTTAAACCGTCGATCTACGTTTGCTCCTGTTCACTTTGGATTAACTCGGTTAGCATTAGCTTGCCTGTCAGTCATTTTCCCCGAGGCCACGCTTTACCCATTATAATATTTTCCAGTAGTGACGACACACGTGACACGGCAAGATGGCAACAGTGGGAAACGCTCACTGGCTTCACTTTCAGCTCTTCAGACGTGACCGGATACCTACGTCCATCTGTTTTTACAGTCTTTGGGTCACACATGGCAATGTGCAGTTTGTCTGTTCCAGTCAGATTTTGTTGGAATTACTATCATGAATGACTAAACTACTCTCAACACCAGCCTCACAACTACTAAAAGACTTTTGTGATCTGTGAAGCTGATTGGTGCTTTATTATTCAGGTTATTTATTATTTATTTATTATTCAGGTTATTCCGTCAGGTTCGCTGTAGGACGGATAGATACAGAAATTCATTCCTGCCAGCAGCGTCACCCTAAAGAACAAGACTGACTGACTGACTGACGTATTATTGTTATATTGTTATTTCATATTAATGTTATATTATTAAAAAACCAAAAAAGAAAAAAAAAGAAAAGACAGAAAGAAAAAAGGGGGGAAAAAGAGCTTTTTTTTTACAATGTTGAATTTCCCGTCTGGGATAAATAAAGTATTTTTCATTTCATTTCATTATAAGCTGCTGAATAAGGGTTTGTTTCCTCCAGAGTGCATTCTCATCACAGTCATTAAAAAAGTCTGGGTAGTGATTTGTTCTGCTGCCCCACAGAGAGTCTGTTTCAGCTGCAGCTATTTTGATAAATGAGCTAGATGGATGAACACTCATTAGTTGACATATGCAGCATCACCACATGAGACTGGTAGACAATTTTCTAAGCCTCAGGAACACTGGACCTTGTTTAAGTCATCCAGAGGGGAGCATTAATAATTGAAAAAAAAATAGTTTGCTGAACACTGAAAAGTAAAGTAATTCAAGTTGTCGTTTAACTGGTTTGTTTTTCCCATTATCTTGACTTTTATTGTCTTTACTCTGCACATTTAAAAGGCACACATGGTTAATTAATGCCCCATGACTGTTCTATTGAGCACAGTCATGCTGGGCACTGTATGGGGGGGAGTATTTTCACAAGCCAGAGGAAGTTTGTCATATCTATCGTACTCTGTGCTTCTTTTCTCAGAACATATTTTGTTTCTTCATAAATAATGGCTCTATTTACTTTTACCCACAGAGAATGTCCCTCGGAGCTGAATAAGAGTCATCATTACATCCCTGCATGAGCGTTCAGTCAGGTGTTGGGGGAATTACTGCCATCAAATTCAAGATGGAGCAGTAAAACGTCTCACCTTAAACATCTGATATATTTGCTATGTTCTATTTCTAACTAAATAGTGTTCAATATCAGCTTTTGACAGTTTAACTTGTACAGTTACTGTGAAGTTTGAGCGCTTGCATAGTTCACATCTTGGAGCTCCACTACGTCTAATTTTTTACTTGTTTGCCTCTCGAGTCGTTGCAGTTAAAATTGGGGAGTTTAGATGTCAGGACAGAGGTACAAATGTTCAATATTGGCTTTTTTAACATTATCTGATATCCGATATTGTCTAACGCTTAAGTTCCAATGATATCAACCGATACCGATATATGCAGAGAACTGTGAGGTTGTATCTGTCATATTCAAATACAACTATATTATATTCTGCTCTGAGAGCAAAGATCCCAAAATCTCCAGAGGAGTTCATTTTGGACATCTGGCTGCCAGATATCAGATACTAGCAGGTATTAGCCAACATGTGGCTAATTCTAATGGTTCAGACAACTTCTGTATGTATGCATCTGTATGTGTAGGTTATATTTATATATATATATATATATATATATATATATATATATATATATATATATATATATATATATATATATATATATATGTGTGTGTGTGTGTGTGTATATATATGGTTATATACATACATACATACATACATACATACATATATATATTTACATATATATATATATATATATATATATACATACAGGGGTTAGACAATGAAACTGAAACACTTGGTTTTAGACCACAATAATTTATCAGTATGGCGTGGGGCCTCCTTTTGCGGCCAATACAGCGACAATTCGTCTTGGAAATGACATCTCCAAGTCCTGAACAGTGGTCAGAGGGATTTTAAGCCGTACTTCTTGCAGGATAGTGGCCAGGTCACTACGTGATGCTGGTGGAGGAAAACGTTTCCTGACTCGCTCCTCCAAAACTCCCCAAAGTGGCTCAATAATATTTAGATCTGGTGACTGTGCAGGCCATGGGAGATGTTCAACTTCACTTTCATGTTCATCAAACCAATCTTTCATCAGTCTTGCTGTGTGTATTTGTGCATTGTCATCCTGATACACTGCACCGCCTTCAGGATACAATGTTTGAACCATTGGATGCACATGGTCCTCCAGAATGGTTCAGTAGTCCTCGGCCCATCTAGCTCAAGTATTGGGCCAAGTGAATGCCGTGATTTGGGCAGCTGTGGTTTTACGTTTTTTGGATGCAATCCGGGTTAGCACCCGAACATCCCGTTCAGACAGCTTCCTCTTGCGTCCACAGTTAATCCTGTTGGATGTGGTTCGTCCTTCTTGGTGGTATGCTGACATTACCCTGGATACTGTGGCTCTTGATACATCACAAAGACTTGCTGTCTTGGTCACAGATGCGCCAGCAAGACATGCACCAACGATTTGTCCTCTTTTGAACTCTGATACAATGTTGTATGCATTGCAATGTTTTGAGCAAAACTGTGCTTTTTACCTGCTAATTGAACCTTCACACTCTGCTCTTACTGGTGCAATGCGCAATTAATGAATATTTGCCACCAGGCTGGTCTAATTTAGCCATGAAACCTCCCACACTAAAATGACAGGTGTTTCAGTTTCATTGTCCACCCCCTGTATATACTGTAACCTATATATATATGTAAATATATTTACATACATACATATATTTACATATATATATATATGCTACATATACATACATATATATATTTATATATACTACATACTAGCACTGTTACGGTACACAAAATTCATGGTTCAGTTTTTCCTCGGTACAGTAATAAAGAAAAGATTGACAAATTAACTGTCTTGTGTTTTATCAACAAGTTCACTAAAATTTAACGTCACAGCCGAGTACATACTACATTACTGACCCAGTGTTTTCTCGATCATTATATAGGCAGGGCGGCACCCTGCCAGACCCAGCACCGCTTACAAAGTCAGGTTCATTTATGCTGATCTGGTTTTCTATCCAGCACTATCTATCACTGCTACAGTGATAGATAGACTTACATGAGAGAGATATGATATTTACACATATCGCTATATCGTGATATTAGTTGTGAAAATTTTTTTGCTTTATTTTTTTGTAATGAACCGGCTGTACCTCGACTGACTACAAAGGGGTCACCTGATTATTTAATAGGGGTGGGAAAAAATATCAATACATTGAAATATCACAATATTTTCATATGCCGATACCATATATTTAAAAACACAAAATTGATCTATTTTACTAATTAAATCTCGTGAGATATCATTTTGTTATGAAATTTCATGAGATTTCACAAAATACTGCGAGATTTTGTAACAGAACGATGAAATCTCACAGTATTTTGTGAAATCTCATTAGATTTCATAACAATACAATGATATCTCGCAAGATTTCATTCGTAAAATAGATCAATACCGCGTTTTTTTATATAGATATGGTACTGGCGTATGAAAATATTGCAATATTTCAGTGTATTAATATTTTTTCCCACCACTATTATTTAAACTGTCTGGAAGACGATCCTCTCCAAGACGTTTACAAAGAAATAATAAAAAAACAGCCAACTATCTTTAATTACTTTGATTTAAAAAACATTTCTAACCAGTGTTTTTTGTCAGTTCTATCACTACAGTGCAGTTATACCTTTTAGCTAAACATGCTTCAATACTAAAAAATACAGGTGTTTGATATGAAATGCAACTTTCAGACAAACTAAGGTAAAAATATAATATAATATAATACCTATATATATATTGTAAATCGTCATCTAACATAAATATATCGTGATATTATATTTGGTCCATATCGCCCTATAGACTACTGAAGATAAATGCATGGACAAATTTTTCTTATTCCTGCTGAGACATCAGTCCTTTACAGGTGTCATAACCTTGTGTTTTACATACACAGTCCTTCTTAAATTATCTTCAAATGAATTTTTAATTATCGTTGGGTGGGAGGAAAATTTAATGAGCTCATTTAACCTCTTTTTATCCCCAACTTTTGTTTGTCGCGAGAAAACACACAAGTATTAGACCTGTCTGTAAGCGCCTTCACGAGGCAAACATCAAAGTCAAAACAAAGTTTTATCAGGACGGACCAAGTGAAGGAAAATTATGTTTTGTAGCTACATTAGCAGCTTGTCACCGTTTGTCTACCATAGTTTACTGGTCTCTTATGGGGATGCAACGATATCCACATCTCACGGTACGATATTTATCTCGATATTGTAGGGAGGCTCACGATAACAACAATGATGGCATAAAATGCTTTGACGAGTCATTGTTACAATATTGTCAAATTCAAGGTTATGACATTTTGACCTGCTTGAAAAACCTTTGCTGAAGCTGAAATTCAAGTAAAAATCCAACATATATTCATTGAGAAGACAGCTCAGGTACTAGATTAAATAAACTCAACCAGCATTAAAACAGCCTATTTACTAAGTAAAAAGACCCAGGCACAAAGAAACTGCCTCGTCTTAAGTAGTCAATAAATTCAAAATAAATAAGTCCGCCTGTCTGTCAGTGGTCAGTCATATGTCTGAACTTCTACAGGCTCCTTGAATGGTTGGAGCACCGTGATGTCGACAATCAGCTGATCAGATGCTCTTCTGCATCCGCTGCTGCAGGTTAAACGGAGAGTTTTAATGAACAGCTGATCGAGGTGGTGAAAAAATACGAAAATGTGTACAGCACGCGAGGCGTTTGATACACGGACATCACCGCATGCACAGCCCCCCCCCCCCGGACCAAGTTCTTCATTAAATATAAACTCACCAAGTCAACAAGTCAAGGCCTCCAGAACACGAACAAAGTTCTCGTGGAGAATAACAGCTGTTTCCATCCTCGTGTATATCCATGCTGTATTTGTTTTTCCTGTGCGTGGGGGCTACGTGTGCTCCCATTGGCTCAAAAGAGTGCACTGGCAGCAAAGGATTGTGGTCTATGTAGTTCAGTACGTTACGCTACGCATTGAGCGGACTGAAACTATTAGTTTTGTCTCAAGAGACACGCTGTTTCATGCTGTGACAAGACCACGACGATATCGCGGCAGTCTATCTCCGGCGATATCGTGATATCGACAATATCGTTACATCCCTAGTCTCTTACACAAAAAATAATAAGTTACACAAGCAGCAACACTTCCTGACTGCACGTCCTCACTGAATAAATATAATCCACTGGTCCCTTGTAGTGCTGTCCCTCCTGTTACTGAAAACTGCTGAATTTCTGCCGAAGCAGCTCAGCACAGCAATTTTTTTTCCCTCCTCTTCGTAGTCGTCATCCTCCTCCTCTCTGACAAAGCTAGTCATTAAACGCTACTCTGCGGCAGGTAAACAGCTGATTTCAGGTGGTGCTAAAGAGGCTAGCTTAGCAGCTAGCAGCCTCTGTAGATCACGTCATTAGGAGGAAAAAAAACAAAAATCGCGTATTGTGGAGAGCGTGTTTTTGTGGCCGATTCTGGTGAGAAGAGACTCAAAGAGGAAGCCACTTTCACTCTCCGGAGTTTCTGGGGCGTTTTAACGGAGGTCCTGTTCCAATACACATGTTTTAACGTGAAAAAGTGGGATTTCCGGGTGATGACTCCTTTAATGTGGTGCTAAAAATTCAGGTCTGAGTCCAGGACTAGTCCCAGATTTCTGTCTTGGTTGTTAGTTTTTAACTTGCTGCATTTTTTTCAAATAGCAGTACTTTTAAAGCATAAAACACAGTGTGTCAAACTTGTGATTAATTACAAATAAAAATTGTAACTGGTGCCCACCACAAACATGAATGACAGCACTGTTACTGTGTTAGTTAGTTGTCATTCTCATAGTGAAACCCCCCAGAGATAACCTCCCCCAGTGGCAGTGGCAGTGTTTATCATGAAGATGCATCTTTTTGCCTTCTGCAATCCATCATCTGTATCATCTTTTGTAAAAAAGGTGTGTTTATCGCTCAAAACATTTGAACAAGGAGTGGTTGTTGAAGCTGCTTTATATCAATTTGAACTCCAGACTTTTTGATTTCACGAGCCACAGCTCAGATGCACGATGATTTATACTTCAGATCACTCTGATAATGTCTCTGACAAATACAGCAGACAGTCTGAGGACTGCATGGACCCTGCAATTAAACCTCCCTCTGAAAGACTGAAATTTCTTGATGAAATATCCACATCATTTACATCCTCACCTTTTTTCTGCATAAAGTCAGAACTAAATTATGCTTGCAGTCACCATCTTGTGATTTGATGCCGTTTTAAAGAATAAATTGAGCACAATCTTAATTGCATAAAGCCATGCAAGCATTGATGACCTAATAAAAACGTGCAGTCCTGCTCTGAGAGCGTGACCCGTCTACACCTGAGGAGAATACCATCAACCACACACTGGGTGAAATCTAGTTAACATTTTTCATCCAAACCCCGCCACATCCCCAGCTGATAACTCTCAAGCTGCATCTTTATTTTTTAAAGAAAAAAACCTGTTCCAGAGATCAATAAAAGATGAGAAAAGGAGAGCCTTTAATGTAAGCTCAGCCAGCTCTGCAGAAATGAGCGAGCACTGAGAAACCATCACTTACGTTTACGAGGAACAAACAAAAGCCCAGATTAAATTTGGAGTAATCGATTACTTAAAATTCAACATCTCTGTTTTCCAACGTCCTGCTGGGATTTATCAAACTCTCAAAATGTGACGAGTCAGCAACATTAAGAATATTCAACACGGGGGTCACGTGATGCGTTTCAACTGAGAGGATCACTCTTGCCGACCTCCCGTTTCCTCAGCCGAAAAACGTTATTCCCGACGGACTAAATCCCAGTTATTTAGCTCCCCTTCTTTGGGAAATATGTCTGGTGCTAAAGGAAATACTGGTACTCGAGAAGTGTCGCGCAGAGGCTGTGTTCCGAGGAAGTCGACAGCGGCTAACCCAGTAGCTAACATGGAGGAAGGTGACAACATGGCGTTTGAGGACAGCCTGGCTAACACGGTCTCTACGTCCGTTACTGAAAAGATAGGCGCTCTCATGGAGCAGAAGTTCACCGAGCTGTACTCTACCCTGGATAAACTAAGCAGCCGCGTTGAGGACAACATCAAGCGTATAGCTGAGACTGAGAGACGCATCTCTGATGGCGAGGACCGTACCACCACTTTGGAAAACAAACTGGCCGAACTTGAACAGAAAGTGAAGACCCTAACCGACCGAGCCGAAGACAGCGAAAACAGGAGCCGCAGAGACAACATACGTATCATCGGCCTTAAGGAAGGTGCAGAGGGAAATCAAGCCGTAAGGTTCTTTGAAACCTGGCTCCCAGACATTTTAAGTCTGGAGACCAAGCGAGGCTCGATTAAAATTGACCGGGCACACAGAGTTTCAGGCCCGCCGAAGAGACATTATAATCGGCCAGTTATTATTAAGCTGCATAATTTCAGCGACAAACAACGGATCCTTACAGCTGCCCGAGAGAAAGGCGAGATCATCTACCGGGGCGACAAGATCTCAATCCGTCAGGACCTGTCAACCCAGGTGAGGGAGGCCCGGCGCCAGTTCAACGAGGTATGCGAACGCCTCATCAAGAAAGGTCTGCGGTTCCAGATGCGCTACCCGGCCAGCCTATGCTTTACCTTCAACGGGGAGCAACACTCTTTTAAAAACCCACGGGAAGCGGAAGATTTTCTGAGCAACAACAGTTAATACCCAACGCGAAATGAGGATTACTTCAAGTATTTTATTTTTTTTTTCCCCATGCCTTTCTTTTTCCCCTTTCCCCCTCATCTTCTCTGCCTTACACACGGCCGACAAAGCAGCCAGTGAGTGAACGAAGGCCGAACTGACGATGAGGACTGCACCCTATTGCAGACACGGGAACAGCTTCTGAGGAGATGGTACCGGACATGTGTGTGTGCGTATGGGCGTATGTATGTGTGTGTGTGTGCGTGTATGTGCATGCACGCATGCTTGTGTATGTGTGTTTGTGCATGTATGCATATGTGTATATATGTATGTATAGAATTTCTTTTTTTTTTTTTCTTTCTTTTTTCTTTTTCTTTTTTCCTCTTACCTCGTTTCCATATTTGATTGCCACAAGCTCAAGTAATATACCTATGTTTTGACTATTTGGAATTTATGGGTTAACCACATTGGTTGCTTGGCTGGGGGACGGGAGGGTTGTGGAGAATGGACATCAGCAGTGGGATACAGGTGATCACTCCTGCGGCTGGTGGATCTTTCTCTCTTACAGGTGGGAAGATACCTCTCTGCCTCACTCACCCTATGACTTTCAATGACTTTGTTGGATTGTTCTTTGTTTTTGTTTTCTTGTTTGGGGGGCTCTATACTGTTCAGTGTTCAGAGCCATTGTTCGGGGAGGGATGTTCTCAGACAGCTTCTACTATGCTACTTTGTATGTTACAGTATTTGTATACTCCAGCCCTCTATTATTTACTAGGTCAATTGTTGCCCTTTCCCTTCTTTGCTTTATTGATGGTTATATAGAATGCCTTCAATTATAATAAGGGTTTAATTTGACATGAGTGACCTTAAGGTTATTTCACTTAATGTAAAGGGCATTAATCACGTCATTAAACGCCAGAAAATCTTGTCATTCCTTAAAAAAGAAAGATGCCAAATTGCCTTTCTCCAAGAAACCCACCTTTCAGACCTGGAACACATGAAACTAAGGAAAAGTTGGGTGGGCCAGGTATTTTACTCCTCCTATAACATGAAGAGTCGTTGGGTTGCAATTCTCTTACACCGCTCCCTACCTTTTACCCTTGATAAAACAATTTCAGATAAAGAGGGACGCTATGTACTCCTATCTGGTCACCTTTATGGGGAACATGTTGTTTTTGGGTGCATTTATGCCCCAACAAAATATGAAGCCTCTTTTATTCCACATCTCATTTCAGATTTAGCAACATTTTCTTCACCATACTTGCTGTTAGGGGGTGACTTTAATTGTACACCTGACCCAAAGATTGATATATTCCCATTAGATTTATATGATATTTGGAGGGTGCTACATCCCCTAGATAAAGACTACACTTTCTTTTCAATCCCACACCAGGTTTTTTCCAGGATAGATTACTTTTTGTCTTCTAGGACAATTCTGGACAGAATACTTAATTGTACAATTACCACCAAATTTCTCTCTGACCACTCACCTATCAGTGTGACCATCTCACCCCCTTACAGAGACCCTCAATGCAGGCATTGGAGGCTTAACCCTGCCTTACTAAGTAACCATTCTTTTATCGAGTACATCACAGCTGAGTGGAGCCAGTTTATTTCTATAAATAAAACTCCAGATATTAGTCCCTCTATACTTTGGGAAACTGGTAAAGCATTTATTCGTGGGGCTATTATATCCTATACATCAGCACAAAGGAAAGATATCCTTAAAAGACAGTTGGATCTAAGGGAGACAATAGATGATTTGGAAGCTCAGTTCAGAAATTCTTACAGCAGTTCCTTGGCAAAACAGCTAGATGCAGCTCGCTCTGCATTAAATCAGCTCCTAACCAAACAAGTGGAGACTCATATTTTCTTTGCTAAACACAGACTTTTGAATCAGGCAACAAGCCAGGCAGGTTACTTGCACGTCTTACTCGTGGTAAAACTGAACCCAATGTAATTCCTTCTCTGTTAGACAAAAGTGGAGTAAGGTGCCTTACTTCTTCTGATATTAATGAAGTAATGAAACTGTTCTATGAAGACCTCTATCGCTCCACATGCACAGCGTCTTCTGAGACTCGAACAAAACTTCTTAACAATATAAAACTGCCATCGCTTTCAGATGAACAAAAAGCAGATTTGTGCAAACCAATCAGCAAAGAAGAAGTCTTGCAAGCCATACACACTCTAAAAGGAGGCAAGGCTCCAGGACCGGATGGTTTTGGCCCAGAATTTTACAAAACTTTCAGCCAAGAACTTGTCGGTCCTCTTACAGACATGTATTCAGACTCCTTCAAAAGGGTTTTCTTCCTCTTACACTACAATCTGCTAACATATCTGTTATTCTGAAAAAGGATAAACCTCCTGATATATGTGGTTCCTATAGACCTATCAGTTTAATTTCTGTAGACAGCAAACTGCTATCAAAAGTCCTGGCCAGACGGCTGGAGAAATTGCTCCCCATACTTATCAATCCAGATCAGACGGGCTTTGTTTATGGACGCTACTCATCCAGCAATGTAAGAAGGCTCTTGAATATTATACAATTCACCTCACAATACAAACAGAAAGCATTGGCCGTTTCTTTAGATGCAGAAAAAGCCTTCGATAGGGTTGAGTGGGGCTATCTGTTTGATGTTCTGGGGAGATTTGGTTTAGGGGAGATTTCCTTTAAATGGATTCAAACTATATATCATTCACCTACAGCTGTCGTCATAACTAATGGGCGGCGTTCTGAACCCTTCCCAATAGCTAGGGGAGTCCGTCAGGGGTGCCCT